>JAUTXX010124379.1:2099-16138 GCA_032273605.1 Panulirus laevicauda
AACAGTGATTACATAGCACTTCATATTGTCATATGGTATGAAGAAGTCAGTCCTGTATTTTGATTTCAGAAAGCATATACATTTAGTTTATGATAGGCTTAGGTCTTTGGGTGATGAAGGGAAACTTGTCATGTGTTATGTATTAAAAGTACTTGCATAATACACAAGGCTTGTTAACTGGCAAGGTAAAGGTTCAGATTACATTGACACTGCCATTACCTTTGTCTATTGAGTTTTAGAATACCAGCGAAGTGTTTAAACTGTACAAAAATATTGCTGAGTATGATTTAGGGCATTAATGTATAAAGATATTAGATGGGATGATAGTTGAGGAGATTATGTACATCAGGGAAAATGTGGGGTTAATGTAGAAGTAAATAAAACACTTAAAAAATCATTAGAACCAATAGAAACCTCGTCCAGTTATCTAGATATATATGTTGTAGAAATGTACTAACATTAAAATTGATTTGCTGCTGGGGATTGTATGGTCACTTAATTTGTCATTAATTTATTGACATTCGAGGACATTTGTTTGATGCTCCATCTTGAGTGTGACTAGTATATTTCGATGAGACTATTGGGAGCCTTCTATAGAGGAGCAAATGCTTGTGTATGAATGGATGGAGAGTTGAGCAAAAGTTTTGGGATACATGTAGGTGTGAGGCAGGGCTGTGTGATGTCACTTACAAGGAAGGAGAGCAAATGAATAGATGTATGAAAGAAAGTGGTAGGAGGTCAAAAGGAGTGTGCAAGGATTGGAAAAGAGGGCAAATGAGATCTGGGGTGAGAGAGTATCATTAAACTTTGGGGAGAATAAATAGGTGTTTTGGAAAGAGGTAAATAACATGTGTAAGACAAGAGAACAAATGGGAACATCGGTGAAGGGGGCAAATGGGAAGTAATATCAGGTAATGATGAAGTGAGAAGGAGATGGAGTGAGTATTTTGAAGGTTTGTTGAATATGTTTGATGATAGAGTGGCAGATGTAGGGTGTTTTAGTCAGGGTGATGTGCGAAACGAGAGGATCAGGGAGAATGGTTTGGTTAAGAGAGAAGAGGTAGTGAAGTTCTGACATCTAAACAGGACACCCAGTTTTGAGTCAGACTTAGCTATTCCTGTAATGTGGGTTTTCCAAGAAAGAGTGGATGTTACAGTTATTCCAAGTTTGTTTATCGAGTCAAGAGGTGGAATTACAGAACTGTCATAGGAGAGAAGACTGTTGTGAGGAGTTTTCAATGGTGAGATTGGTAGAAACTAGGTCTTGGAGGCATGAAACTTAACAAGATTTTGTGTACCCCACTGAGATACCCTCTCCAAATCTGAAGTTATTGAGGAAGCTGTGTCAAGATGAGAGAAGAGGGAGCAGAATTGAAGGATGTGGGTGAATGCAGTGTTGAGCCTTCAGTGTATGAGTGCATTGGAATATCTGTGGAGAGGAAACTGTTGAAAAAAAGAAGATAAAGTGTAGGGAACAGGACAGAACCTTGAGGGACACTGCTGTTGATGGAAATATGGGGAAGGCAGATCCATCAACAACCACAAAGATAGATCAGCTGGAGAGGAAGCTAGATATGAAGGATCATAGTGAGGGATGGAAGCCAAAAGAGGGGAGCTTAAAGATGAGACCCTGATGCCATACCCAGTCAAAAGCCTTAGATATGTCAAGGGCAGCTACACATGATTCCCCAAATCTTTCAGAGATGATGAGCTGATATTAGTAAGATAGGAAGGAATATCAATAGTGGGTCTCGCCTAACAGAAGCCATGCTGGTGAGCAGAGAGAAGACTGTGATTTTCTAGGTGATTAAGGATATGTGAGTTGAGGAGGGATTTAAAGACTTTTGAAATGGTAGATGTTAGAGCAATAGGACAATAGTTAGAGGGGTCAGAATGGTTACTCTGCTTGGGGAAGGGATGTATCAATGCATGCTCCCAAGGAAAAGGAAAGTTTTGTTTTTTAAACTGAAATGGAACAGACGAGCAAGCACAGGTGCAAGTTCAGAGGCACACTCTTTCAGGACTATAACCCTTGCTTGTGTGCAGAGAAAGAAGTGTTTTTCAGACAGTCTGAAAAGAGATTACAGCAAGGAGCATAGGATTATTAACAGGAGCATCAGGAGGTGGAGTTAAAGGAGAAATGGGGACCACAGAGATTTGCTTTGTCCTATGGGAGAGACAGCTATAATACTGTCAGAATGGAGAACTGAAAGAAAGGGAGATTGAAATTGTTAGAGATATCCATAGCTAAAGACCAGAAAGACCTGTTAGTGGATGACAAGGAGAGGTTATTGCCTTTCCTTTGAATAAAGGAATGCTTTGCCTCATGGATAATGTGCTTGCATTGATTATGGGTGGTGATAAAAGCTGAATGGGAGCCAGAGGAAGGGGCGTTTTTCCACGCCTGATATGCCTGATCTCTTGGTTTCGGGAAGGGGCGTTTTTTTCCATGCCTGATATGCCTGATCCCTTGGTTTCAGAACAGGAACAATTGAACCATGGATTGGATGAACAGGTTAACTTGTAGGGAGAGGGGATAGATGCTTTCATTCCTTCAAGAATAACCTTTGCAATGCATTTGGTGGAGGCAGAAGTATCACTATATGAGAGTCAGTAATTTGCTCGAGGAAAGTCAGAAAAGAAGTTATGTAAGTTATTCCAGTCAGCTTTGTTGAGGTGCCAGTATTTACACTTAGAAGGGGCTGCTTGAGATGGAGGTGCCATTAGAATAGATAGATTTATGGGAGTGTGGTCAGATGAACCAACTGGGGGCAAGATTGTGTATTTACAGCGGGGTGGACTAGGGGTGAAAAGCAAATCCAGAATATTAAGAGAGTTGTCTAAGTGGTCAGGAATAGTAGGGTAGGAGATAATTCGCTCTAAATTATTTAGAATGGAGAATATGAGGGATTCAATCCCTCCACTATCTGTATGGGATGAATCCAACCATTCCCTATGGTGAGAGGAATGTCACAATCTTATAGCTGAAGAAGGATATATAATTTGTTGAATTATGAGAGCTAGAGGCAAAACAGTGGAAAAGTGTTGTACTAGGGAGACAGATCTTGAGCCACATAACATCAAAGTTTGTTGACTCGAGGTCCTTGGGGATGCAACAGTTGTGGTGATGTTAGAATAAGTACAAGAACCAGAATTGTGAGTGGACAGTATAGTTAGATATGAAAAAGGAGCTAGTGAGAACATCATTAGAGAGAGGGTATCAGGAGAGGTACTAGAGAGATGATGTTCAACTGAGGAGAGGTTACTAGAGAGACCACAAATATGGTACATTGAATAGAAAAAGAGGAAGGCCTAGCAGAGAGGGAAAGGTCATGGGAAGGGCTGGTTCTACTACTGCCAGAGCCCTCCCTCTCATTAGCAGTAGAGTCAGGCAAAAAATGGGAGATTTTTTTGCACCCCATGATGCCAGGGACTAGGGGCCATAGATTTGATGGACCCTGTCATGATGATGTTTATAAATGTTTGAGTGGACAGGAATTGGCAAGAGTACTTGTTTGAAAAAAAGTAATAACAGTAATAAGCAAGGTTTGAGTAAGTGTTTGTTGCTTGTAATACACTTTATAAGTACAATTTCAGACATCTGTAGGGATGTAAGGGAGAGTGTAGACACTTTATTTTTGTCAGTAGTCTACAAACAGACCTCATTATACCCTATACATATGCAAAAGTAGTTCTTGTATGTTGGTATGAGTACAGTCAGGGTATTGAAGGATGACTGAAACACACTTTGTAGACAAATAGGTCCTTATTTCTGGTTTAGACATGTTACAATACATGGAAACACACTACAACAATGCAAGAGGGCAGCAGCTGGTCAAAACAAGACTTGAAGGTAGTAGGAGACGCCGCAAGTTGATGGTTAACTAAATTGATATATGACTATAGGGACGTAACACAATCATTGCCATATGCTACTGACTAGCTGACATGATAATATTATTATGAATTATGAGGTAAAGTAATTTTATAGTCACACACTTAAGGGGTTACATAATTACAATCTCTAACTGTACATACGTCTGTTTCATTATTAACATTATGGATGCATACCTAGAAATCGCAAATTAATGGTAACCAGATCATTGATCACATTTTACCGAAGGATTCAATGGAATAAGGCAGGGTTACATTCTTTGGAGGAGATTTCTGATTCACACTCAAAAAGATGAAGGAAATGACCAAAAACATAAAATATGATTCAAAGACATGACTTTATCAAAGTGTGTAAAGAAAGACCTTTGCCTAGAAAAGTAAAACAATTCTGCGAGAATAACACACGAAATTGCTGAGGATTTCATATGTACAGGTGATCTAGGGAGGTAAGGGCATGATGGCATGTTATGTTGACTTTTATCTTTGATCCAGACTCATGGCATTCACTACATGTTCTGCTTAACTTCACCTCTGGCATGAGTGATCTTTGTTGTGCCAAAAGGTGACATGTTGGAGGCTACTTTCTGTGCATGTTCACAAGCTGACTTTACTCAACCAGTGTACCAGACAAGCCAAGGGCTGTGATGGTATCAGTGCCTCATTGCTTACTTTCAAAACATTCCAAAATGTCAAATTTTACCCTCAGACTGATGCTTTACGTGCTCATCTTCTCAAGTGCACAAGATTCATTTGGTTGCTTTTCATTCAAAGTGATGTACATTGCACCACAAATATGAGATAAGAGTAGGCTGTACATCTCTTGTAACACATGCCTTGGACTGGCTGCTAGGGAGACATGCTAACAAACAGTAGGATGTCAGAGCAATTGCCTACTATTGCTGTGAGCTGTAATGTTTTTGAAACTTTTAAACGTTTATGTGTTTTTTATGCATTCATTCATTTATACATGAACAACATGCAGTATACTGTGTGTTCCATGATGGCGTGTACATCATATTCATGACATTGGTTGATGAACGACTCAGTCTAAGAGTCTGGGCCCAGCCTGGGCTGTTGAGATGAACTCCAAAGGCTTCAACATATATTCACCAGGTATACAAGTATTTTTTCTAATAAAGAAATAGTTTCGTGATGTATGTACCTGTTCACACTTATCACTTAAGACGCCTTCTCCATGTACTTGGAGTAGATCAGAGTGCACATTTGCAATTCTTATAGGAATTAATTCCTTAGAACTTGGATCACCAGTTTTGTCCCTGCAGGATGGCAACAAGGATGTAATGCTACTCCATTACCCTGTCATAGTTTTTGTTGTTGTGTAATATAATTGATCACCTATTTTTATTGAAACTTTTATATTCTATTTGCAGTGTTGGCACATGTAACAAAGAGTCGAGATTATTCAAATTAGGTTTTACATGTTCTGAAGTATTTTTGGAATAAGGTGGAAGTAGTATAGTGTGAAATCATGCAATACATCAATGGTAACGACAGATACTGAGCACTAAGTAATAAAGCCTTTGGCTGTGGTGTTAAAGATGTTATTTAGATTTAGTTGGTTAAATGGAATTTTTATTGGCTTGCAAATTTGACATTCTTTTTGTTTTGTAGGATGTTTTGTCTTAAAATCATATGAATAGATTAATATTTTTTTTATTATACTTTGTCACTGTCCCCTGCGTTAGCGCAAGGATATAGACGAAAGAATGGCCCAACTCACCCGCATACACATGTATATAAACAAACGCCCACACATGCACATATAAATACCAATACATTTCAACGAATACTTACATATACATAGACAGACATATATACATGTGCATATTCATACATGTTGCCTTCATCCATGCATATGTCTGTGTATGTACATGTATACATTGAAAGGTATAGATATGTATATGTGCATGTGTGGGCATTTATGTATATACATGTGTATGTGGGTGGGTTGGGCCATTCTTTCATCTATTTCGTTGCACTACCTCGCTAATGCAGGAGACAACGACAAAGTATAATAAATAAAAGAATAATAAAAAAATTATTATATATCACCCAAGAGTTAAATAAACAAAATTATACTGTTTTCTGATGCTGCTCTGTAATAAATGATGCAAACTGTCTACTTAAGATCATTAAATGTTGTACTGCTGCAAGTATCAATCCAAGCCCAAATTTTGAGCAATGATCAGCAAGTTCTCTGAGGAGAAGTGCACCGTGTTTAATATTCCTGACAGTATCCCTGGAAGTTGCAAGTGCAAGCCATATTGTGTATGGGGATCATAATAAATAAAACCAAGACAAATCGATGCATACACTGAATTAAATATGGATAAAAATGACCTTTTTGGAGGTTCATTTTGAATAAATTAAATACTCTAAGATATCAACATTTATCATGAAACAGCAGAAACAAAGAATTTGATACCAAAAACCAGGAAAATTTCAAGAAAACAAAATAGCAACTTTCTGTAACTGCAACAATTAATAATACATTGAATATTAAATCACCTACTTCATTTTCAAGCTGTTGACAAAGCTGAATTAACTGCTCCAAGGAAAGCTCTTCCATTGCCTTAGGCTTGACTTGAGTTTCCATGGAATCCATCCATCCACCTAATTGATGCAGTGCCATGAAGAAGTCCTCTTGGCTGCCACCTTCCAACTTCTGGCGCTTTACCACGCTACCTTTCACCTGCTAGAAAAATCATTACAGTAAATTTTTGCTTCACTGTTACCTAAAGCATAAGGCAGCATGGTTAAAGTTAAATTCATACAGTCACACTTTGCTCCATGATGGTATCTTTCTAGCCATAAAACAAAATGCTCCATCCACTGCCTATAACATGAGTGACTGACCTCATCCATATCTTAACATTCGTTGTGCTCATTTCATAGAGTAGTAAAAGGAGAACTTCACATGTCAGAGTCACAATGCATGCAAAAAATGTTACTATACTGTGTGGAGGGCAATCCCAAACATCTTAAAAACAATAGCATAATCACTGGCTGCATTCTAGTCATCCCACACAAATAGTCTGGCATCAAGCAACTGAAACCCCTTCCAATTTGCATCTATGGCACTCAGTCACAGACCACCAAAGGCTGACGGCAGGTGACCCAACCTCTACACAGGAAGGAGGGTCAGTTAATGAAAAGTAAACAAGTGATACTAGTTGAAATAATGCTTTACATAGTCTAAATATATAGGAAACATTTTAATTGATCTCCTTTCCTTGTCCTCACCTCATGGAGTCTTAACAAAGCAGTCTTCAAGGTAAGATGAGCTATTCACTAAAAATATCACCTAGTTACAAAATGGAGCACATACATCTCCCAAGTTAATTCACTCCTTTAGGAAACCATCTAGGAGACTCTTCTCTTTCTAAGGTCCATCTAACATCTACAGCTCAAACTGTCAATGAGGACAAATTCTTCTCTAAAGACAAAGTAAGCCAGTGCACCTTTAATGAGGCACACTTAGGTACAATAACAAACCCTTCTAACAAGGGTCAAGTTATGGAGAACAAAGACAAAATGTTGAGTCTCAGGATTAAAAATCAGCGAACATAAAATGCCTGTACTTAATACACCTATTTTTATGAAGAAATTACACCATTTTATGTTGTATTTCTTATCTACATACTTAGATTAATAATGTACCAGTAATATCTATATGTTTCTCAGCATTTCATTCATATCTTTATTGACACAGGCTGAGAAATCTCCCCCAGGAATGTAACCCTTCTCATCCCAACTAACCCTAAGAAATGGGTCGGCAATGTTACCGATTGATTACTTAGGATTTCAGTGTATGTATGGCTCATTGCAGATATGAAGTGACTAAAGAATCTTATAGAGATTTTCTGTGCTTCACCAAGTAAACCTAAGAGATTGAATGGCACATTACAAACAGTCCTGAAATTAATCAAATCGTACTGTCATGCTCTGTTAATGATACAAGGTCTCAAAACTGACTGCCAGTCCAACATGAGAGTACAAACGTTCAGCTCACCGTCTCTGTGACTTTGGTTGTGATGATTTTGGTGACGACAGTAGTTCCTTCATGAGATATTGTAGTGGTGCTTGAGCTCACAACATCATTTGAACCATCAACAGGGACCATTACTTTGCTTATGTCAATACCACTTGCTGCCATCTAAAAGAGACAAAAAAAGTGTATTCCATATTCACAGCAACATTATATTTTGGAATACACTTATTGAACCAACTGAAATCAATAAAGATAAGCAATCTAAAATTTTGCAAAGTCCTAAAAAAACCAGTAAGAACATAAACATATGCCTTATGATTCATCTTGGTAATAAAAAGAAGATACCCTATAAACTATGGAGGTTAATATAAATTCTAATCAATTATCATCGATATTCACAATGATTGAGACGAGTGCAGACATCATCCAAATTCTTCTCCTCTCTTCCATTAACAATCGAACTTCCTCAACCCAACACTTCTTGTAAGTCAAATTCCACCTTCCACAAGCTGTACACTTCACATGCACATGCAAGAACTGCTCCCTCCCACTCACCTTGTTTTACATTCTCTCACCCTAAGCCACTCTTCACTTAATCTTTCTCGAAATCTCTGCATACAGGCCTCTTTTTCAAGCCCACTCACATTAAATTCTTTTACACAAATGTCAATTCCTCCAATGCAATCTATTGCTTTTGCCTAAACCGAGGAATGATCAGACAACCCACAGGCTGCTCCTCTCAGCACATTTACAACTAATAATGTCTCCTCTACATGCCTCTCAATTAGCAACATATCCCAATTATCCCACTCATCTACATATACTAAAGTATGCACAATTTCTTAAACCAAATATTTCCACTCACTAATCCCTTTTAAGCACACAACTCTATAAGTCATTCTATATTTTAATCTATAACAGATACCACATGCCCTAAATCATAGTTTCAACTGCCACAACATTAACTCTTGCAATCAGATCCCCCAGCACCAGGATTCATCCCCTTGTATCAAAATTGCCAAAGAACTCACTAAGCCCCTTCTAAAAAGCCTCCCATTCTTTACACCTCACAATACTAGGTGCACAAGCATCTCTCAATGTCTACTTCATTTTCATCCAAATCCAAAGCAGTACATATTCATACTAGTGATCCATATGTAAGTTTGGTGAAAGATAGGAAACTATGATGTAGGGAGGATCTGGTATATTCCTATTCATAGAAGATGCTGTCAATCTATCTATCTATCTATATATTCATCTATCTATATCTTTGATGCCTGTTTCCTTCTGGAACTCCCTCAAGATGCATATTTTCATATTAGTGACCCCTGCATTAGTTTCGTGATAGGCAAGAACAGGGATAAAGATGCATCAGGTGACTTCCTGAATAATGGCATAGCACCTTTTATCTGAAGAGTCTCATAAATATTTCTAATGTGAAATTTCAACAACTAGAGAGAAACACTGCATAAAACTTATAAATCTAGTACAGTGAACATGTGCTGTGCTACTAAACAACAAGCCCAAAATAGAACCACAAGAAACTTTAGTAATGGATACAGATAACGTCCACTTGGCCCATAGAACTGTAGGTCTTATGAAAACTTGACAGTTCATCCATAAAATGTACCCTATCTGTTATCAAACTCTAAAAATGAAGCTTCAATAAATATACCCTATTCATCATTGGCTGTAGACCGCATCATACACCTACTCACACAGCTGTATAAAAAATTTCAGCAGTCGACTGTCATGAAACACAGAGCTGGACAATACCTAAGTTTGTTATTTAGCTTGATTCTCTTAAAACAAAAAGTTAAGAAGTATCTCTCCTATTCAACATGAACTAAAGAGATCTCTTTGATGTCTCTTGTAATCAAGATGCCTATTCTCCCCACTTCTATGCAGGATGACCTGAAGTAGGCTCTGTCATCTAATGGCATATTTCAGTAACAATAAAACTTTACTCATGTACTTTACATGAGTCAATTCTACATGTCATTCACTTGCAGTGGTTTGGAAATCACCATACTATCAATTCTGGGTCACCAAAATATTATAATCCTGCAATACATTTTGGTACGACAAGAGCATGTTGGTAAGGCAACTTGCCTGTCAAAATCACTGTCATTTTCTTCTGGCATAAATACATTTATCATCAAATAAAGTGCTTTTTTTAAGGACTGTAATGATATCTTTAAATGCACTCATCAACTGCTTAAGGGCAAAGAAATGCATAATAATAGCATGTTTGCATCAAATCCTCTAAAATATTTAAAAGTAACTGAAACTATTTACCCTCTGTGTCTGTGCCTCAATTATGCTAACAAGGCAGTCCATACGATCCTGTAAAGTTTCAATCTCAAGTGAGAGATTCTCATGGGCTGGTGATTCTTGGGGAATGTAACTCAATATTTTGCTACATTCTTCTTGTACGTAGTCAAAGCAGCGATGCTGCACCTCCATCTCTGCTTGTAGAACCTGCAACAATTCTTGATTAATGGACTGTTATTTAGACTCAATAGATCTTCCAACACTGCCTTTAGTTTGTTATAAGTCATTAACTGAGTAACTGATATGGGGAATCACCTCTTGAATTATACTAAATCTAGCTCAGTTAGTTCATACAGCTTCCTAAAGGGGGTAACATCTACATGTACAGAGTAATAAAAACCATTTCAACAGATAAAATCTTACACTGCATAATGATTCGCATGCAAAAAAGCATCAAAAACTTACGACTGCTAAGAACTAAGCCCGAATTAAATCAGTGAAGTCATCATAATTAAAATACCTCCTATTCCACAATGTATAATATGACCTGCAAATTAATGATACTAAACTGTTTAAGGCTTATTACAAACTAGGCTATGCTTAATCTAATAGTACTAAGTAATGCTAGTAATTTTCTAACCTGCAGCATGCTGGCATGTTTGAGTATGTGCTCTTGTTCAGTTGATGGATTGCTTTCAACCTGGCGAAGTAAAGCCTCTTTCTCATCCATCCACTTACGCAACTTCTCCATTTCTTGTTCAAAATGTTCCCAGTGGACTGAGAGTGTCTGCAGATGAAAGAAGAAACTGCATCTAAGTCAAATGTTCACATTAGGATTACAATCATGTCCAACATAACAATCAATAAGAGAAAGAGCGGATAAGTGAAGATACCATGGCTAAAGACATCTTAGAGTTATGTTCTTTAAAAAGCTTTTCACCCTATGAGTCTCAAAAGTTTTACCCTTGTGGTGAACTGTTCCCAGTTTATCACGATGCTGCACTGTCTGAGGTGTGGACTGTTAGGTCAATGACTTACCAACCCCCAGAGACTCTGGGTGGTGATCTATGTCTACCAATTGCTTCCAAAGCCTTAGTCATGTAAGGAAAACAAGGCCTCGTTTCCCTGCGAGACCAAGTCCCGGAAGCTACTTGTCTACTAAATGCACACCATGTTTAACAAGTCAGAACTAAAAAGAAAATGAAAAGCTGACCAAATGATGTTCAATCCCAGGTTAGCACTAGCTTAAGATTCAAACAGAATTGCTCATAGGGCTACATATGTAGGTGAGAAAGCTTTGAATTTTCATGGATACCTATCTAACTATCCATCTATATCTATAAAATTACCTCCTATCATACTGAGTGTATAGCACAACTAATAATATTATAATGTCCATATGAAATTAATTCAACACTTCCTCAAACTCGGTAACTTTATGCAAATACTAAAGCTTAATTAACAGACCATAGCTAAATCAGGATCTATGGAGAATAAAAGAGCCTTAACATATCAAGTGTGTAAAGACTGCATTAATGATAAGGTGAATGTCTATAATACCTGTAAGGTTGTCCATCGTGACTCTGCCCAACGACATATATGAGCCCATCTCTCACCCAAGGCATTCAGTTCGTCTTCTAGAGTTGAATATGCTGCAGAAAAAATAAAAATGAGGTCATCAGACAACAAACTGACATACTGACTGATGCATACCAACATTTAAATTTAGTTCACCCAGGATATAAAGCCTTTAATGACATTAAAGAAGAGATTTTCTGAGTTGAGCATCTACACTAAAAGATACCTATGAAGTTAGCCAAAAACTGATGAAATTCCCAGACCAACATGGCACCCAAAAGGTTCATCAAAATCCTCTACTACCATCTTTCTTAACATTATCAACACCCTTAACATGTTAGTGAGCACACTTTGGAAGACAGTCAGAAAAGCAAATACAAAAGAGCACAGTGGACAAAAGTAAAAATTCTCCTGAAGCAACTACTCCCAGAGAGGAAAAATGATAGTTTTTTCTTTAACACATGTTTCTCTGCATGAAGGTTATTTACTAATTAATGCAACCACAAGCAATGCAAAGGAACAAAAAGAGGAAGAACCCCATCAGAAACTTATATAAACATACTAAAAGTCTTACTTGGCCCATCTTTGGACTTATCTGAGAAGCCAAGGTAGAATGGTTCACAAACCAAGTAGAAAAAAGATCCATTAGTACAAGAGTGAATGATCTGAAGACAATGTCCTCCTTTTGAACTGATGCTCTGTTTATAAAAATGGCTGTTCTCTCCATGTATGAAGTACTGCTCTCACACCTTGGGAGGTTCTAGCCACTGACCAGGGATGTACTATCCGCCTGGATACTGGGAGGGTTAGTGACGGCTGCCTAATGAGCCACCACGTGATTGTCAATCTAGGTAGCTGTCTTTTCTTTCTGTCTCACCCACACATGGACTGCTGGCATTCTGTTCACAAACATGCAATCTTTCCTTGTCACACATAACACTTGACAACACTAAACTCACACAACTCATTGTAACTCTAGACTTTCCTACAGAGAGTGCTAAGTGCTTGCCCTGCCTTCTGGCAAAATGATAGGAGCAATTGATAAAAGTTGTAGGTAGGAACATTAGGCAGGAGCATTTGGTAGAAATATTCAGTAGATGTAGTAGCTGGTTTCATTAGGTGGAAGCATTACATAGAAGCAGTAGGTTGGAGTACTAGGCAAGAACATTTGGTGGACACTATCCCTGGGGATAAGGGTGAAAGATACTTCTCATGCATTCCCTGTGTGTTGTAAAAGGCAACTAAAAAGGGTGGGAACAGGGGGCTGAAAATCCTCTCCTCCAGTTTTTACTTTTCCAAAAGAAGAAAGAGAGAAGGGGTCCGAGTGAGAATTATTTCCTCTAAGGGTCAGTCCTCTTTCTTGGTGCTACCTCGCTAATGCAGGAAATGGCAAATATGTATGAAAAAAAAGCTAGACACAGGCAATAGTAGTCTGGAGGAACATTTGGTAGGAACCCCTGGAAACTCTGCACTAGAGTTACCCACTCCCAGTGGCCTGTTAAGGGTGAGGGACTAAAGGCCTCACATCAGGGATATATACAGATAGGCAGATATACAGATTCTAGCTCAACAAACTTACTAGACAGAGTCTAAAGCAGTCAGACTTATCATCCCTCCTAGTTTAACCTCACAACTTAAGCCACATACCCTATGCCAAAATGTTGGTTCACTTTTCCCCTTCTATAAAGAATGAGTTGTAAGTTACGTGCTGAGAAGTGTTAAGTATGAGATGAAGAGACTGTTTATTTTACAGAGAGAGAGAGAGATAAAGAGAGAGATCAGATAGGAAATTCAGAGATTCCTGAAGTATTGCAGGTTATAACTATGAAACAATAATGATCAGAATGGTCTCCATACTTCTAGAGAGGGTGAGCCAAAAAGAATGAATGCTGGTCTTAAGGTATAGGAAAACAAGCATCAGGCTCAATCTCAGATGGGCTCTCTCACAGGAAAACTTACTGCTATCTGAATTGGACTCATCCACAACAACCACCATGTTGGAAAGGGAATTGATGTTTGACTGTTCATTCTCTAAATCTTGCTGTAGACTTTGATGAGCTGAAATCTGTTCTCTCAGTGCTTCTGTTGTTGGTCCAACCTGAAGATGAAAATGTCTTTAAAGAGCAATGGACTTTTTTTAACTGTAGCAATCATACACTACTACCTTTTTCTACCTAAATTGAAAAAAATACCCTCTCACTAAGAAGCAAGCAACTCATGGTAAACCTCCTTCAATGATGGAGTTCTCAGGATAACTCTAAATGCTATTCCATCAAGGATA
>JAUTXX010124599.1:0-16136 GCA_032273605.1 Panulirus laevicauda
ACCCATTTCATAGAGCAACACGTAGGGGTGGAAGAACAGCTGTGTTGATCGTGGACCGACAGCAACAACCAGGATTCGAACCTATGCGTGACGATTGGGAACGCTGCCAGGTACACCAGGGAGATGGTCTTCATATAAAATGGTTGAAAACTGGTGTTTTCTCTCTCTGTGGACAAAAATAATACGCGGGAGTTTGTGTTCCGAATTTTCAACATCCAACTGGGAGGAAAAAAAAGATAAATCGACTTACATCCAAATATAAAACAAAACTTACGTAATATGAATATACATTCGTAGTGGCAGACATGGCGCGGCAACAGTGTACACCGATTGAAGCCATGTCGGGCGACAAGTTGAAACAATGTTTGGCAAAGAAAAGAAATGTGAAACAGCGAAGATTGATCAAAGCCTCTCACGTTTGCCGAAAAACATTTTGATCCTCTAAAGGTGAGAGTCCGTATGCAGATTCTGGCGAACTTCCTGTGAATTCACGACGTGAAGAACTTGGATTAAAAATTAGGTTTTTCCCAGTGGCCATTCCTTTTCTAGCACAAAGAGCCAGCAGGTGTTCTCCATTCTTGTTCACACCACCAGGTACCTCCATGCCCCTGCCCCATTTGTAGTACCTTCAACTGCCACAATACCCACTCTCATGTTCAAATCACCCACCACAAATACTCGGACCCTCGTATCAAAACTGCTGATGCACTCAGTAAACTCTTCCCAAAACACTCGCTTTTCTCTTTAACCACTCATCTCCAGGTGTTTAAACGCTAACAATCACCCACCTCTCGAAATCTACTTTCATTTTCACCCACATCTGTCTGAACTCACTTCCCTACACTCTTGAACACATTCTCATAAGTCCTTCTGCAGCAGTGCTACCCATTTCTTACCTTGTCTCTCACTAACCCCTGACTTTACACTTTAGACATTTCCAAACTATTCTTACCTCTTACTCTTGGGATTTATTGCACTCAGAGCCAAAATATTTAGGTTTCTTTCCTTGAACATACTACCTGTCTTTCCTTTTTCTCATCTTGGTTTACATTCACACATGATTAGACACCCTAATCTGAGAATATCAGTAGGCGGACGTGCACTTAACACTGCTGCGCTCATTGGTTATAACGCGATGCTGGGGCATGTAATTGCAGTATCCTGTCTTGGCCCGTGTTCTGGTTGTTGAATTTCGATTGGTGTTCCTTCGGCGATTTGTAGGCGTGTTGTATCTTGCTCACGGCGTAGTATCCTTGTAAATTTAATGATTGCCTCTCGTGTGAGGGCAGTTATGTAGTTTTGATGAAGCCTTACGATTAGGTAGCCTGTCTTATGTTTCAGTAGTAGGTGACTAGCTTGACGCTGTTTTCTTGTTTTGTGTGGTTGATATTTTTGGAGACGATGTCCCGTAGAGCATGTTCATCTGTTCTGTGTGTTGCCAACATCTGGTTGCAGTAATTCGTTTTGTGTGTTGCTGTTTTGCTTGTAGCATCTGTCTCTGCGAGCTTGTTTAGTATGAAGAATTCTGTTTCTTTTTTGTCGAAGTTTAAGTTCTTGTAGCTGTTGTAAAATATATTCGACAAGGAAACACTGCGTATTAACAATAGTTTCTTTGTAACTTTAGTGATAAATAGACAAACGTGTTCCTCCAAACTCGACTAATTAATCAGACCAAACAACAACCTGGAACTGTTCATCGAGTTTTCTACAAAGAACAGGTGTCTATTGCCTGTCAGACTGACGAACGTATCCTGAAGGAGATGATAAAGAGGAACATCACATGGAACATCTCTGAAGATCGTCTCAACATCATCGTATACTACAAGAACATGAAAGCTAGTGACTTCATTATGAGAGACAGCCTCATTCAGAACAATAACCAACTACAGTTCACCACAGTAGTTTACAATTAATCCTACCCAGTTGGAGGTTGTAAACTTCAAAACAACGTGAACTACATCATATGACTTCATCATTCAGTCGACGCTTATTAGTTCATCTTCAAAACAAAGGCAATAAACTACATCTGTAACAATAACTTGAAATGAATCTCACTCGTCAATATCTTACTGAAAACACAGTAATACTGAAACTGAAACATTACCGCAAACCTGCAAGACTACAGATAACAAATGCCATGTACGTACATAAGAGAATAAAATCTCTTCCAAGATCGTCAAAGTACAGGACAAGTAAACGATTGGAAAATGTAAAAGAAAAAGAGGCAGGAGATCAAGAGGAAGGTGCAGGGGTTGAAAAAGAGGGCAAATGAAAGTTGAGGTGAACGAGTATCAGCAAACTTTAGGGACAAGATGAAAATGTGCTGAATGAGTTTTAGTAGTGCGCGAAAAACAGAACAAATGAGAACATCGGAGAAGGGACAAAAAAGGGAAGTGGTAACAAGTAGTGATGAAGTGAGAAAAAGATGGTGTGAGAATTTTGAAAGACTGTTGAATTTGTTTGGTAATAGGGTGACAGGTGTAGGGTGGTTTGGTCAGAGGGTTGGGTTGGTATTCGAATTGCGAGTCATAGAGAGCGGTTTGATGAAGAGAGAAAAGGTGGTGAAAGCCTTGCGTAAGATGAAATGTGACAAGGTGGCTGGAGTGGATGGCCCTGCAATTAAATTCTTAGGAGAGGGAGTGGCTGAGCTATTGATTGGTTAGCTAGGATTTTCAATGTATGGTGAGGTTCCTGAGTATTTGTGGAATACTTGTACAGCACCATTGTATGAAGGGAAAGTGGATAAAAGGGGATGTTCAAACTACAGATTTATAAGTTTGTTGAGTGAACCTGGTAAGTTTTATGTGATTGAAAGGGTAAAAGCATATACGTACAGAGCATCAGAATGGGGAGGCAAAATGTGGTTTATGAAGTAGCAGAGGATGTAGATCAAATGTTTGCTTCAAAGAGAAACAGAGGGATTTGTATGCGGCATTTATGGATCTGGTTAAATCTGCTGACAGATTTAACAGATTTACTCTGTTTCGATTTACTGTAGCCCGTGCACGCCTTTCACGCTCCTGCATGTTCAGCCTCGATCACTCAAAATCTTTTCACTCCATCCTTCCACCTCCATTTTGGTCTCCCGCTTCTTGTTTCATCTACCTCTGACGCATATATTCTCTTTGTCAACCTTTCCTCACTCATTCTTTCCATATGTCCAAACCATATCAACACACCCTCTTCAGCTTTTTCAACCACACTCTTGTTATTACTACACCTCTCTCTTACCGCTGTATTACTTACTCGATCTCAAAGCCTAACACCACATGATGGCCTTAAACACTACACTTCCAAGATATCCATTCTCCTCCGCATATTCTTATTTATAGCGTATGCCTTCCATCCATATGGCATTGTTGGGGACTACTGTACCTTTAAACAAACCCAGTTTTGCCCTCCCAGGTAGCGACCTCTCTTTCCACACATTCTTCAATGCTCTCAGAACCATTGCCCCCTACCTACTGATCACTTCCGATTCCATGGTTCCATTTGCTGCGATATCCATTTTCAGGAATCTGAAACTCTTCATTTTCTCCAATTTTCTCATTTCAAACTCACAACCCTCCTGTCCTGCCACTCTAATCTCTTAAACCTGATAGCCTTGTTTTTATTTTCATTTACTTTCAACTTCATCCGTTCACACACTCTTCCAGACTCAGTCGCCAACTTCTGCCGTTTCTCTGTTGAGTCAGCCACCAGCGCTGTATCAACAGCAAGCATCAAATAACTCATTTCCCAGGCTGTCTCATCCCCTTCAGTCTGCATCACACACCACTGCCACAGAGCAACCTTCACTTTGAACCACTCACTCTCCTCTCATCGAGCTCGTTCACATTTATTACATCCTTGATAAAGACTTCTCATCATTGCTGACAGCACCTTCCCTCTGGCACCATATATTCTGAAGACCTTCCAAAAGGCATTTCTACTAAAACTATCAGAGGCTTTCTCCAGATACATAAATTCCACATCAAAATTCTTTTGTTTCTCTTTTTCTCACATACAATCATTAAAGCAAACACCTTGTCAATATGTCGTCCACCAATTCTAAGCCACATTGTTCCTCCCCAGTTTGATGCCTTCACTCTCTCAGTCACTACCCTCCCATACAACTTATCAGGTACATTTAACAAACTTTTACTTCTGTAGTTTGAACATTCATATATGTCCCCCTTGTCTTTATACAGTGGTACTATACATATATTTCGGCAATCCTCAGGCACTTTACCGTACATTAATTAAAGATCCTAGGTAACCAATCGACAGCACAGCTACCCACTTTTTTTTAAGAAATTCCACTGCAGTATCATCCATTCCAGCAGCCTTGCCACATTTCTTTTTACGCAAAGCTTTTACCACCTCTTCTTCACATACCACGCAGACCCAAACACCCTACATCTACCATCCTATCGTCAAACTCATTTAACAGTCCTTCAAAGTACTAGTATCATCTCATGCTCTCCCTCATACTACTGACCTCGTACTAAAACATCTTTTTCTCCCTGAAGTTCAGTGATACTCGTTAATACAAGGCTCATTTGCCCTCTTTTTCAACCTCTGCACCTTCCTCTTGACCTTCAGCCTTTTGTCTTCTACTTCTCCCAATCATTTGCATTCCTTCCTTGTGAAGTACTTTTCATATACTTCTCTTTTCTCTTTCCCTAGGAACTTATGACGTGATTAAACCTTTCAAGTTGCCCGTTTCACCTTAGATACAATAAATGACGATGAGGAGGGAAAAAACATGAGAATGGAAACGGTAAACAGTAAACAGTGCTTACGTCACACGTCCATGGACATCGCCATCTGGATATGTGTTGGACATAGACTGAATTGATTAGTGTTGTCATAATGTTAACTATCTCATTTGTGGCTACGGAAGTTTTCTCATTGTTCGGGAGATAAGAGCTTCATTTTTTCATTATATTCTTGTGTTGTCTTATGAGTTAAGCTCACTCAGCTTTGATCGCTTTGTACAATAAGCACTTGAAGGTAGCACAAATATTGTTACTACATTATCTTTGTCTTTCTAACAATAAACAAGCCATTCTCTATGAGAATTAGATACATATTTACATTTTTCAGTATCAAGTGCTGGTCATATCTGCATACACGACACTTATCCAAAGTTTGTCCCACATAGATCCTTAGATCTCTTATGAAAAAGTGGCACCAACAGTTTTTCATATTCTTCTTCCATCTACCCTATACAAGGTACATTAAACCCAAGATTAACAGAAAAAGAAAAAAAAACCCGCTGAATCGTCAATGCTTTGCTGATATTGGTTCTGTGCTTCGGTGGTGTAGTGGTTAGCTTCATGAATCTACCATGGGTGACCATGTCTAGGGACATAGTCCTCACCGACGGGCCTAATGAGCTTACGAGGGTTGCCCAATAGCCTGGGACATGGCCTACTTTACAGGCCTTATGACCCATCAGGGGCTGATATGTTACGATTGGTTCCGCCGCCCACTTCAGGGTCACTTCCTCAATGCTCATCCAGACCGCCGCCAGACTATTTTCACTCCTCCCATCACAGTCTTCGCACACCTGAGGTGTTCTTAACTTCGCTCACTAGAATTCTTTTGAGTATGTAATACCCCTGTCTTCTCGACGCCCCTGACTAGTGCCAGGCACTATCCATTTGCCTCCCTCTTCCCCCTCAACTCCCACCCTGTCCCACCCAGCAGACAGCCTTACCACCGGCAGGAGCGGGCAGAGCGAGTCAGTCGCCCACAACACCTGACTGGGGTTGTATGTAGCTCTTGTGCTCCGCGCTAGCCCACGTGTCTGCATCAGCCGACGTAGGCATCCTATCGCTGCACACTGATGCAGAGTGTCCGTGGCTCCCTATCTTCTGTGACGTGGTATAAACACTGTTTTAGTCTGCCTTCTTTTGTTGCTTTGTAAGACGTTCTTTACGTGGTATATATATATATATTGAACATGAACGGTGGTGAGTCGAGAGATAATGACATGCATAGTTCGTAGATTCGTAAATCATTCAGGCATGGGATGATAAAAGGTTTATTGATTTATTGGAACGATCAAGACTGGGGAAAAGCCTGAGCGTAGAATATAACAGTGTGATACACTTTTCATGTGGAATACAGACAGTTCGTGGCGCTAAATCCACATTATGTGACTGAGAGCATTGCAAAAAAACTAATAGGTGTTGGTGAGTGGAGGTGAGGAGTTAACCTGGGTAACTGATGCCAAGAGTGCCCCAACATCACCCTATAGAGCTCCTGACCTCGATCTGCAAAATCTGACTCAGATCAGCCTGAAGTAACTCAACGATGCACCGACACGTCCAAGAGCGCGAGACGGTAGTGATCGTGGCCTCCCATACGAACCATCGTAAAGCCACAAGGAAAGTTGCTCAAGTAATTCTTACACTGTTTTATGGGGATACTTAAGGAAAGGAGTAAGGAACATTCTTTTTACTTTTCACATGGACCTGATCAAGAGTTCCTTATCATAGTCATTAGCTATCATAATATGTTACTGTTACAAACTAAGGCATGACACAAGGTGGTGAAAGTAACAAGGATGAGCATCAGGAATTTGAAGAGCACTGAAGGGTTATGAGACGCAGGGGGGTAGCGGCAGTTCTCACGGTTAAGGAGGCGACCAGGTTGGTGGAGGGATAGCTTGATCTGCCATAGTGTGACACGTACTGGAGAGGCCTGGGTACTGGACCAGGCAGATGACGTAGAGAGGATAAAGACCAAGTAGTGAGGACAGAAGGAAGACCAGGTAGTGAGGAAAGAGGTGGAGCCAAAGTAGTGGGGAAAGACGTGAGACAAGATAGAAAGGACTGTGGAGAAACCAAATGGTGGAAACAGAGGAAAGACCAAGTGAGGAGGACAGGCAAGGCCTGGTGAGGAGGAGAAAATACCAGCTAGTAAGGACAGAGGAGGGACCAGGGAGGGAAGATCGAGGAAAGACCAAGTAGTGAGGACAGGGGAAAGATCAGGTAGTGAGAACAGGGGAGTGGCCAGGTAATGAGGACAATGAAAGATCCAGAGAAGAAAGGCAGGTATGAGGAAAGAGGGGAAAGGCAGGTGGCGGGTGTGCGAGGGGAAAATAAAGACATTGTTCACGAGACAGAGGCCAAATATTGTTAAACAAGGGAATTAATTATGGCTTGGGATCATGTAAATATTATGATGATAGCAGTTATGAGATTACAGATGATAATTATTGACTAAATCCATTTTCTTTTTTCAGGATAAACTGCTCTAGAATTTTTACCTGAGCGTAACCTAAAGAAATACGAATATTACAGGGCAATCTCTTCCATAAGTAAGAATTATGCAATTCATTAGTACGCATTAACCGCGATGCTTCATGCATTTATGTAGAAGTCATAAACATAAAACCGGATGGATTTTTTTTTGTACTCATTACACAACAGAAATGGACAGTTGCGTATTTCCAGAACGCCAAATATTATGTGATCCTCAGTACGCAAGAGACATGAATGAAGGGGTAAGAGAGAGAGTGAGGCGGTGAGATAATACTGTGGTGTTTGTCCTGTCGCCCCGACCAGGTCGGTGTTTTCTTTTTCATCTTTCTCGTTGCTTCACCAGCGGGTGGGTCGGTGGCTGGCGAGGAAGCCACAGACTCACACAGTCTCCATACCACACACAACACTTCACAACACGTGAGTCACAAAACTCCTCACTCTCAGTTCGAGATTCCCGTTTATAGCCATTGGAGATTTCTTTTTTTGGGGGAGCACAAAAATTTTCATGATTTTCCGGAGCCGAATAAGAGCGGTGCCATCGGTCGAGGAGGTCTGGATGGTTTCCAAAGCCTCGTTGACCACCGTCACCAAGCGGGTGGGACCAGTGACACATCTTCAGACTCTGTGATAAAATATAACCTTTTCCTCTCCCTCCTCCTCCTCCTCTCCCTCCTCCTCCTCCTCCTCTCCCTCCTCCTCCTCCTCCTCCTCTTCTTCCCTCCCCTTTTCTGTAGAAGAGCATCTGTCTCTACTTCTCCTTGCCAATCTCTCTGTTACCCAACTCTCCTAATCCACTTCACTTCACTGTCCAACTGAATCATCTTCCCTCGTCGTCACACCAGCGGTGGTGTGCTTGTGTGTGTTGCAGTAAAGCGAAGATAAACATCTGTTGCTCGGGCAGTGGATCTTGAGTCACAGAGCGTTGAAGTCATCTGCCTAAAATTTTTTTTCCCATCTTAAATATACATTAATATTTAGCACACACCCAGAAAAACAGGTTATCCTCCAACTGTGTACAACTTTTCGACTATTTGACTTCCTGCCACAAAGTTAATCTTATTTTCCTTAATATTCACGCGGTCGAATCCTTCATGCAGGCGGGTCTGATGCACTTCACAAGGATTACTGATGATCGCTTGTGGAGTTGGAGCCTATTTTTTTTCTTTTATTCTCCTTATCGATCTGGAGCACATGGTCAAACATCTAGCATAAGTTCCCGACACGTCACACTTCTCTCTCTCTCCCAGACCACTCGACCACTACTTTGTTTGTAAACCCTTCCACTACCTCTGCTCCTCCCCCTCCTCCTCCCCCGCCTCCCCGGGGGTAGGGTGATCCGACCTGCACGATCTCTTTATTGTCAATTCTAACAGGACACGCCCACCCGACGTACCTTCCTTGAACCACCATTTTTGACCCTGTTAGCTTCTTTACTGATTTTCCACTCTCACCTTCACTCACGCTTCCATTCTCACTTCCACTATTACTTCCACTCAAGCTTCCACTCTCACTTCCTGCCATGACTCACTCTCACTTCCACCTACGCTTCACACTCACTTAAACTCGCGCTTATCCAACGCTTCCACCCTCACTTTCACCCACACTCCCACCCTCACTTCTAACCGTTCATCTTTCTTCACCTCCACACACATACTTTCACTCTCACTTCTACCCATGCTTCCTCTCTCACCTCCACCCGTGCTTCCACTCTCACCTCCACCCGTGTTTCCACTCTCACTTCCAGTTATTATAAGTATAGAACACTTATCATAAGTTTATAGCAATTTGCCGGAAGGTCGTGATATCGGATCCCCCAAAGGTACAATAAAGTCTTAGAATGATTGGTAAGTGTGCTAGAGTAGAGGGCACCTGCTCGGTGGAAGGGGTAGAATGATTGGTAAGTGTGCTAGAGTAGAGGGCACCTGCCCGGTGGAGGAAGTTGGCGACATAGATCTATGAGACACTTCTACTGAAGGTGGGAACTTGTTTGACAGAGACGGTCTTCACTTGACCCGGGTTAGCACTGTTCGGTTGGGGTGGGTTTGACATGAACACGGAAGCCAGTCGTCCGCTAGAAACTTGTTGATTACCGACAGAGGCAAGCTACCTGGGTGTGACAGTCCCGGCTGGGTCACATATAATCCCTAGCTTACCTCATCCACATACTAAACTGAGCGAAAGATTAACGCATCAACAACAATGACGGAAGTATTAACTTAAAACCCAGTGAATTAATTTCATACGCTCTGTCAAGTCAGCCTGACTGACATCACAGCGAAATCAGTGAACCTAAATACATTCAAAAAAGCATTATTTACAGCCAGACTTAATTATCCCAGAGTATGATATTTCTTTGAAAAGATATGTTACACAAATCAGTTGGTAGTGTTTTGTACGTAAGCGGCAGTCCACAGGGAAACGTGGTTAGAAACTGGGATATCGAACCATTGTATGTTGTATTAATAGGTAAGACGTCTAGAATAATTTTTGTGTTAGTTTATAGACCCTCAAACTTTGAGGGAAAAAAAAAGACGGAGATATGTAAGATGAAATCAAATCCTTCGTAAATTGCAAAGACTCAGCTTTTGCAGCAGATTTCTAGAAGTACTTGTGGCACCTTAAGACAGATGACCAAAAGAGAACAGGTTAATTGATTTGACAGAAGACTGCTTTCTAGATCAAATGATCCGAGACTCGAGGGCAGGTAATGTAAAGATATAGCAAAGTTCACAAACAGGGACTTTATGTGTACCTGTGTGATCGGCATAATGGTAGGAAATAGCTATCACAATAGTGACAGACTCACCGCAAACTGCTGGCTCGATTTCAAAGAGATGAGCATGACGGGCGTCAATTTCAGAATATCTGACTTCGAAAGATTACGTTATGACCGTGGTAAAGTAAACTAGATCAGTGGATGAGGTGTGGAAGCAGTTTAAGAGAGATGTGGAGTAACCACAAGCATACTTTATTTTTTGAAAGAATTAACGTCCTTAAAAAGGTGTACAGTTGCAATGAGGAGGAGTCAGGCTGGATGGATGAAAAGATAAATGACTTACTCCAACGCAAAACGTCATACAAGGTGTCTACGTCAAGGGGCGTGAATTATGATCGTAAAATGTACGTCAGATGACAAAGAGAGTGTAGAACCACTGCGAAAAACTGTGTCAAGAGGGAATTTTTCATGATGTGAAAAAGAACCTTAAATGATTTTGTAATTGCATTAGAAGCAAAAATAAGTCAGGGATACCATTTGGTCCTTTGTGAAGTGACAATAAACAAGAGTTTTTTTCCTCTTTTTAACTGGTATTTCGACTCGGCGTTTGATAAAGTAGATTCGTCACTTATATCACAAACGTAAAAAGTCTTTCTGGGAATCTAAAATGATAAATTGGAAATTACTGATAATGGACGCCACAAAGAAAATTCTCAGACATACCAAATCAATACCAACCAACTGACCCATATGATATCTTCCCGAGAATTACGAGAGAAGTTTTCCCGATCACAATATTCAACAAGTCATTTCAGGAAAGAAAAGATCCTGGCGAATGCATTTTAGTTAGCGAAACACCCGTTACTACTTCGAACTACCGCCTCGTTACCTTCCTTTGGGTCTAGGTAAAGTTTAAGAAACAGTAAGTAGCGATAAAGTCGTTAGATTTTTCAAAAAAAGTAACAGCCTAATAACCAACCATCAACATGGTTTCCAGAATAGAAGAGCAAAAAAAATCATGTTTAACGAATCTGATTGATTTTTGTTATTGTTATGAACATAACTGGGCTTTCAAAATATCTTCTGATGTAACATTCTTGGAGTTTTGTAAAGCCATCGATAAAGTACCACTAAATGAAATCAAATCTCATGGCATAGGAGGTCGAATCTGCTCCTGTATAGCGGATCGGCTCTCTCATCGAAAGCAGGGAAGGGGAAGCGTATGACTTCCACAAGGCTCAGCCCTGGGACTTATACTTTTCAGTACATACGCCAAAGACCTGGAGTCAGGACTCACAGGCAGAATCTTAGATCTTTGCTTACGAGGCACCATCGGGAGACAGCCAACTGCTACTCCTGTCCGTCAGACCGCACTGGATAGTGAGCGGTGCTGGGAGCTGGACTGGGTATGTCCCTCAGTGAGGTAAGGTATGGCCTAACCACTTTTCGTTCTGCCTGTCTCATCCTTTCTTCTGCCTTTGCTATCAGGAGTCTGGCTTGTTCTCTTCCCCTTCCTGACATACACAACTCTAGCTAACTAACCTCTTGTTTCACTATCGATACATGTCATGTAAAGAGTTCCTTATCTTACTGACTTGCACGTTTTATACCCAATCCTCGGCATTCTTACTAATAACAGGAAATTGTTTAAAGAAATTTCTTGAAGATTGAGGGAGAAATTTAGAATTACTTTCAGAGTGGAAAGAGACTTGGGAGTTGTGGACCAATGCAGAATCAATGCACTGTAGTGCTAGAAATATAAATCTTGACAATGCTCGGTAAATATCGGCAAATGGTTCAAGAAGGAAAAGTGATTAAGAGTAAGAACCTTGAATATAGCAAACAATACCTGTCTCCATGCAATAGGATATTAGGCTTCATGGTAGAAATGCAAACTACAAAATAAAAGACATTAGTCACCCTTTACAATGCCCTGGTTATTTCTCTCTTTCTGAAAAAACAAACAAACAAAAACAGATGCTGACTTTAAGGGGACTTCACAAAGGTGTTCAAAGATACTTACTGATATCGCTAACATATCATATGCTTCACTCGCTTGAGACAGACTCAATGTAACATGCAACTGCCACTTGGGAAAAAGTATTTTTCACATACAGAGTCGCAGAACACTGGAGCAAACTTCCTCCCGAGGTAGATAAAGCAAAGATGATGAGTACTCTCAAATCAAGGCTAGACAGATACTTCGCTGACATCTCTTATCATTAAGGAAACCGTACCATTCTTTCTTTTTTTTCGCCATGCAAGTCCACATTTTCCTATAAAAATCCCATGGTACCATCCTACCACTGAGCTACATGATATCATCCTCTCATCTATCATTTTATGTAGATAATCTCGAGAGATAACCACATTATGGACCGTCAGGTCTTCCGTTATCTGACCTTCTCATATACTCCATTCTCACTTCCATCCATGTTTTCATTCATACTTCCTTCCATGCTTCCACTCTCACTTCCATCATCCATGCTTCCACTCATACTTCCTTCCATGCTTCCACTCACATTTCCATCATCCATGCTTCCACTCACACTTCCATCATCCATGCTTCCACTCACATTTGTACCCCTGCTTCTGCTCTCATTTCCACCCATGTTTCCACTTTCACCCCCTCATGATTCCACTCGCACTTCCACCCGTGCTTCCACTCACACTTCCACTTATGCTCCTACTCTCTCTCCCGCCCATGCTTATAAACACACCTCTACTCATGCGGCCTCTCTCACGTCCACCCATGCCTCCACTCTCACTTCCACCCGTGTGTCCACTCTCACTTTTACGGATGCATTGAATCTCAATGCCTCCCATTCCTCCACTCACACCTCCACCCATGTTACCACTCACTTCACCTGTACTTCCACTCACGCCACCTATGCCTCCACTGTACTACCGTCTTTTCCTGGCCACTGATCCAAAGAGTGTGCACATCCCCTGAGCGACTGGCCTCCATCCCTGGTACCCACAGCCGTGCAGACATAACTCTTCACCAGCCTTCCACATCTGTCATGTCTTGATGCCATTAACCAATCTTTTATCCTATTCATCATCTTAAGCCTCATTATAACCGACAATCTATAACGTTACTTTCCTGATTCTCCTGCCTACGTTTAGGGGAGATGATGTTTCACATCCACACATGAAAGATGGATCGAGTTGTGTATCATGCACTAGTGAGGTTACCATAAACCCAAGGTCTGTGTACAGGGTAGCCAGCCTTCCTTGGCCAGTTCTACCAATAAGCTACGCTGGTATGGGTTGATATCCTTCAGAAATCATAGTAATTCTTCGTCGTTCCTGATGATAGTACAGACAGTGAAGAATCTTCATCCACTTATAATAGGTCTCATGATTTTGCCTCTACATGACTCGCCACAGACACTTCTATCTTATCATCTACTCTCACTAAGGACACTGTGGACCCACGGTCGTAGAACGGAACCCTGATGTGCACCAATCTGCAATCTAACCTCACTACTTCAGTTTACACAAACCCTCCCTGCTTCATTCAGAGTAAACAGTAAGTAGAATTTCACTGGGTGACTTCAAGCCTCAACCACCACTCAGCTCCACCAATCACCAACGCCATCCCTCTGACTTACCCTACCACCATCATTGTCATCATCACCATCACCTACACAACCAGTCACCATCATTACTACTAGGACAGTCACTATCACTACTCTCATCACTATACATTCACCATCATGATCATTGTACTAACACAAACACACTTAAAACACTCGGGTTAGATATTCTACTGGAAGCCAGAGATGTGTGTTGCCCTACACAGGTCTGAGGATCGTGAGCCAATCAAAGTCTCAGGCTGAACCAGGCGTCAGTATACCGGTGATGATGGGGCGAACACAGTGTATTGATGGGACGGATATGGTGTGGTGATGGGACGGTCTTGTTGCGGTGATGGGACGGTCATGTTGCGGCGATGGGACGATCGTGGTGTGGTAATGTAGCGGATATGATGTGGTGATAGGACGGTCATGATGTGGTGATAGGACGGTCATGATGTGGTGATAGGACGGTCATGATGTGGTGATAAGACGGTCGTAAGACGGGCTGGTAACAGCTTGATCATGGGAGGTCATAGTCTGGTAATGGGATGGTCAATATGTAATGATGGGATAGTCAGAATGAGATGATGGGGTGATCACAGCATGGTGATGGGGTAATCACAGCATGGTGATGGGGTAATCAAAGCATGGTGATGGGGTGAACATATCATGGTGATGAATACGATATTTCCCGTTTTCTATAGTTTTGAATCTCTCTTCCAGAGGGCGTTACTGTAAGCATATCACAAATTCTTTTAGTTACGTTTCTTTGTATTTGTTTCTTTTGAGCACGGCCGCCATTTGTATTTAGTCTTGTGTGTGTCGCCTTTGAAGACGGATCTCTCTCTAATGTTGTAGTGTCTTCTTGTCTTTTCGGTAAGTTAGATTATTCCGTGATATGGCAATGTTTATCAAGTGAGTTCCTTGAGCTTTTATTCGGTTTGGTTTCCTTTAGAATGCCATGATAAACACTCTTGCTTCAGTTTTTATTTAACTTAATGTATTTGGATTATTCATACATAATTAATTTTGGTATATGTTTACCAGTGTTAAATATATGTTAAGTGCTGTATCTGTTAAGTGCTCTTTACAATGGAAGTGTTTTTAAAAATTTAATGCATAAGGCAGGGATCAGGATAAACATAATAATAGACGCCAAGTTAGTCAAGCCACCACTGCTCCCTAGCGGAGGTAGCCATAACTACATGCGCAGTGACATTGCGCAAGTCTAGGCAATGGTAGTTGGCTTGTTAATCAATTATCTTATCGTAAAGTAGTTTCAGGAGACTTAGATATTCATTATCAATGAATAAGTATATAGGCAGATACCAGTAGGGAACAAATGGTTAATATCATGATCAATGCCAGCCTCATTCTTCTCAACAATGGTAGTGGAAATCGTGGAAATGACCGGACTGCCAATAACTCGGCAATTACTGTCATCGCCGGATATACTTGAAAAATTGATTACAAGAAAAACATCTTTTTACTTAGATGTACTTAGTGTAAAGAGCACAACCACTAAACGTAGAGAACCATTGAACGCGGTAGACAGACACTTATGATTGTTCATCCTGGAAAGTTTAACCGGCTATATACGTTATTACAGTTCACATGGTTTTACTAAATTGATGATTAAATAAGTTTGAATTTACAATAGTTAAACGTTGAGACTTAAATACCTGCTTTATGTACATTATGTAAATGACATAATTGAAATTGAAATTTTCACTTTAGGCAAATGAGTGTCCATGGGGCAACGTGAATGATATAAAACGTGTCTCCGCTTAGAAACAGGCAAAATTTGTTCGAGAAAAGGAACACACCAAGTAGGAATAAACGCGGAAGTGAGACTTTGATTCAGTTCTGACGCAGTTAAGATGTTTTCTAACAATTCAAAATCATAAATGGCATGTGGCATTGTGTCAATATCAATTTTGGCAATGTCTTCTCTTGTTTCATATTGCTTGTTTTCATTTTAAACGATTTTGACAATATATTTCCAGGTTGTTAAATTTTAAGATTTTGAATGGACTTGCTCATTATTTTACATATTTTTAACATTTCTCAAAGACATGAATGTCTCGTCTCCTATATGAATGAAAAAAAATGTCCTGAGATATATCTATCAATAATGCATTGTGCCAAATGAATATCAAATGAATTGTTATGTAAAAGTATTCGGATAATTTGAATTACGATAAATGAAGATACTTCTGTCATTTAACAAAATATACCACATACCAGAAAAAATAGAACAAGACTGCCTATATGATAGAACAATTGAATATCTAAGAATTATCTTAAAGTTTCCCGTTTTCTTTGGTGAATACATTTCCCGTTTTCTAATAGTTTTGAATTTCTCTTCCAGAGGGCGTTACTATAAGCATCACCAATTCTTTTTAGTTACGTTTCTTTGTATTTGTTTCTTTTGAGCACTGCCGCCATTTGCATTTAGTCTTGTGTGTTGTATTCGAAGACGGATCTCTCTCTAATGTTGCTTTGTCTTCTCGTCTTTTCGGTAAGTTAGACTATTCAGTGATATGGCAATGTTTATCAAGTGGGTTCCTTGAGCTTTTA
>JAUTXX010124710.1:0-16136 GCA_032273605.1 Panulirus laevicauda
ACAGCAACACGAGTGTACAACTCTCCCCGTAATAGTCAATAGTAATCACACACACAAGCAAACACATCATCAGCTCTTGTTGCATGTGCAATGCACTTCTCATGTTCGCTGTGGTTATTCATGATAATGTAGGTGAAGAATTTGGGATGATGAAGGAAGGAATGAGAAGATGAAGACCGAGAAAATAACCGGTTAAAAAGGTAAGGGAGAATATGAATGGGAGACGCGAGAGATTTAATCAAGGAGAAAGCCGTGAGTATAGTACGAGTTGGAGGAAAGATATTCGGGCTTGTATCTGGGGTCTACAGACAGAGAAGCTGGCATTAAGGCTGTGATTATACACCGAATTCAGTCAAGAAAATCATGAGGAGAGACGTGGACGAGGAACGATGAAGTAGAGGAAACCGGGATGAGGACCAGAAGGGAGAAGAGAAGCGAGTTAGGGCCATGAAGAGATAAGGTGAGGAGCGTCACCAAATCTGTGTTGGGGTGAAGTTGAAACATGTCTTCGTCAGGAGTATGGAAGGGTCTTGTATGTAAGGATCAAGAGGCTGGTATATATATCAAGGTGTTCTCTGGTGTAAACATGAACTGGGTGGTTTGTAGAAATACAAACAAAAGCTTGTATAATACGTATATTACTTCTCAGGACGATACCAATTCAGGCTAACTAAGCTACCTTCATTGGTTTTCTACATGTTTCTGTATTTATCCGATAAAGTTCGTTAACCTGATAAGGTGGTATGATAACAAATGAAACAGTGGGTGAAGTTTAATCACGGAAGAGGCGAGCTGCGGCGGGAAGGGCGGGCAGGGAGCGCGGAGATTGGCGGCCGCCTCACCGGCCAGACCGACCTTCCCCACGAATGTTGGCCATCGTCCTCACCTTGTTACTGGGCTTCCGGCTACATCACGGCTCCTTCACCGTGGTCGGCAAAATTCACCGGCAATTTTAGAGACGTGTCGAAGCAGTTTGACGGTAATCCTTTATTCGATGAATGTTTGGATGATATTCTAAATTATTTCGTAGAGCATAACACCGCATTTGACGCTGTAAAAAAAATAGGACAATTTCCTAATGCATATGATTTACTTAATAAATTGCTATAAGTGTTACAGGCGGTCCGAAAACACAACCGCGAGATAAAGTCGAGCGAGGAGCCACGCGCGCCATCTATTGTCAAGAATGTGGACGCGCTCGGCGCGCTCAACTGGGAGCATGGCGGACCCCACCAACTTTAAAACCCACAAGAATAATTCATATATTTCATTGAGCCAAGACTTTTACTTACAAAACACCAGTATTCTAGTCTTAAGTATATCACATCAAGGTACTGCGTCGTACCTCGGCTCATATTGCCTTAGCAGGGAGTGTGTGATGCATGAAATATGCCTGGGAGCAACGTGATCCCAGATCATCCCATATATATCCCTGGTGAATGAAAAGCGGCCGATGTAGTGTTCCACATCACAACAGAAAATTTGAATACGCACAACTGTGCGTGGCTTCAAAGCATAATTGATATATAGCTGCATTTCTTTTTGCATATATTATAACCACGTTGCCTCAAAAAAGGAACGCGTTGAGTCGCAGACACATTCCCTAGTGATATGTAGCCTAATACAGCAACAACTGCATGTGTTATATTATCCCATACAATAACAACAATATATGCTCCGTCGCCTTATAATGGACCAACATGGGTTACGTTGTCTCATTCGCAAGAACATGACCTACGTTACCTCGCACAAGAGGAACAACACGGGTTATTTCCCGTGATCGTGCGTACGGTAGCAGCAACATGGGTTGTTTATCTTGCCTCACGCAGGAACGACATGGATTACTGACTGAAGATAGGCTTCATTACCCCTGTAAGATCCTCGTCGTCCTCAGAAAGATAACCGCGTACGTAGAGACTTTCAAGTTTTAATATGGATGCTAGTTATTTAGGACCAAGTCTGAGTTGTGAGGAGGTTAGTTGAGGTGCTTGAAGCCAACGGCACAGGTACCAGCTTGTGCGATACGTGGCTGGTGTGCCGGCGGCGCATTGTTATGGACGAGCAACACAAGTTTGGTCAGTACTTCGTTTCTTCTTGGAGGTATTACTCAGGTTTCAAATAAAGCCAACATGATGGTCGCCTGTGGTCGTTGTTATACGTGGCATACACTGTGTCAGTCAGAAGAATACCTTGAACATCCCAAGAATCGAAGCCTTTATCTTGTTGGCGAAGGGTTGCGTTCGGATCTTCCTGGGTGTCAGAGAAATCCGGTGTCTCCATTGCATGAGCTTCAGTTTAAATTTACTGGATGCAGTTGACATCCCCAGTAACAAGACGAAAAAAAGACGTCGGCTGGATTGGCTTCATACAGCTCTAGGAACTCGAAATATGTGGCAACCATCTGGTGTCGATCCTGAGTACCCATGTTGGTGAAACCTTAGATACTTCACTTGAAGGATGATCACAACACTTTCACGTGAAATTTCATCCTCACTGCCAACTTCGTCCATATAGTTGTGCCGATCCTCCATAATCATTCTCGACTTGGGCCACATAAGTCCTCGCGAGTGGCGTCTGTTGGCCTCCCTGACCGGGAGTCATCCTCAGGACCCAACGTTGAGCTACGCTTGCACTTCCTGACCCATCTTGTTCCTGTGGCACATGAGTGTGCGACATTAGTGAAACTATCATCCACTGTTACCTAAAGTTTCACCTTCGTGATAACGTTAAAGATTTAACCATATTTTATACCGTGTTTATTATTTTCACTTCGTCTTGTATGTTGATTCATACGAGAGCAGCAGCGTGAATGATTGCAAGACAGAACTTAAATCCTCATGGACGAGATACACTTTTTCCCTGACCCTGACCAGCAGTGACCTGCTCCTACGTGACCCTGACCAGCGGTGACCTGCTCCTCCGTGACCCTGACCAGCGGTGACCTGCTCCTCCGTGACCCCTAACAGCGGTGACCTGCTCCTCCATAACCCTATAACTTCTCTCCCATCACTCATTTCTGAACTAAACTGTAGACGATCGAGGTGACACATCATTCTATGATTCGAGCTGAAATGGACCAATTTTATTAATAATGAGAAATGTAAGCTTGGGAAAAAAGACGTTGACTTCATATACCTGTGAATTAGAAGCTAAAATCGTATTAGAATTAAATAATTCCTTAGCGGATGAAAATTCTGCAGGTAGACCAGTGACTGACAAATTTGAATACTGTACAGTACTAACCTCTCACAAGAACACGACTCGAGGGAATTATAGTTAAGTGAAAAGTCGTTTATATTTAGATGACTTCAGTCCTCTACGTAGATGTTAAATCTATTTGGAATGTCCTTTACCTCTTAAGCACGACTTTGCTCACTGTCAGCACGACCATATTACCCATGTGGAAAACCTAACCTTTGACCATCATACCTCAGGATTGTATCTTCGTGCTAGTGTTAAGAAAGACTTGGGAATCACTAAGGTAATGAAAATATGAATAATGATGAGTAATGGGCCTTTGTACTAGTTCATTTTATGTATGTTAACTTGGTGGTCAAACCACTGAAGAGTTACTGAAATACTGGACGAGTTGTCGTTTGAAATTGTCGCCCAACTTATTTCTTGAGCCTCTCCAGGGGACTTGACTTTCATGTATACCACTAACTTACCAACCCAGTAAAACCTCTTCTTATATGCGTCATCCCAGCTTAGCTCTTTGTTACGCCAAGCTTTGATGTACAGCCAGTTTTTTTTTATATCAAGTAAACACAGTTGTTATGTGCATCATCTGGTTTAGTTACCTAGCGATAAGCTCAGGTTTTATGTACACCATCCTACCTTGAACAACTTGGCAGATCACTCCAAATTTCCTACCCACTGCAGCCTTTTAGAGCCACTCGAAACTCACTCTCTCTCTCTCTCTCTCTCTCTCTCTCTCTCTCTCTCTCTCTCTCTCTCTCTCTCTCTCTCTCTCTCTCTCTCATTAAACCTTCCCAGTGCACTTAACATAAATTCTCACCTAGCATTGCTTACCACGGTAACTACTCAGTGCTGCTGGTGTATCACCTCAGTACACCCTCTCAGTGTATCGAGCCAGTACACTCACTGGATATCCTCATCGTATGATTACGAAGAAAGTTTTCCCTAGTACACGCCTCAGAGTAGAGTAACCATCCAGCACACCTAAAAAATAGTAGCTTACTAAACCAGTTACCCTCGGAGGTCCAGCATAGTACACATTAGGCCCTGTACACGTGAGGGTAACCACCCTGTACACCTCAGAGTAGAGTACCCACCCAGTATGCCTCAGAGTATCCGCTCAGCGTAACTTAAGAGAACCTACCCAGTACACTGTGTCCAGTACGTGTGAATACCCACCCAGTCCACTTCTAAGTAGAATATCCACCCAAGTCTACAACAGTACCCACCAGGTACATCTCAAAGTACTCGTCCAGTACACCCGGCACACCTAAGAGTATCCACCCAGTACGTGTCAGATTACACCTCAGAGTGCACATCCACGACATCTGAGTACCCACCTAGTACACCACAGAGTCGTCACTCAGTATACCTTAAAGTACACATTTAGTACACCTCAGATTATTCATCCCTCTGTAAACTTCAGATTACACACCCAGTATAACCTGTTTACACCTTAGTATAAACTCAATACTCAGAGTATACTCCTAGTACATCCCAGGGTACCCACCCACTGTATGTTACGTTACTCATCCAGTACACCTCAGAGTACACACCCAGCACATCTCAGAGTATCCGCACAGTACATTTCAATGTACTCATCGAGTAAACTCCTGTAGCATACCCACCTTAGTACACCCTCTTAATGTACCCACTTAGTACACCCCTCTTAATGTAACCACCCACTACATGCTGTTAGAGTACCCATCCAATACAACAACTTCAATATACCAACGCTGTCCACGTTCTTAGTTAAACCACCCAGTACACCCATCCAGTACACTATCTTCATGTTACCACCCAGTACACCCATCCAGTACACTATCTTCATGGTACCACCCAGTACACGTTCTTAAGAGTGCCCACCCAGCTCTCTGTTGGTTTACCTATCCAGTACACATTTAGATACACTCTTACTGGATTCATTTTCCGTGCAGCCTTGCAGGAAATACATTTAACACAACCCAGCACATCCACCCAGTCCATCTTCCAGGATATCCAGTCGAATAAAATTCTTACAGTAGTGACGGTAATACGTCCGGTGCCTCTGTCTTGCGTCATCCTGGTCTGCATCACATCCCTTCCCTGCGCCCGATAGTTCAGATGAAGTTCTCAGCGGCAGAGGCGTCGCTAACTACAGAAAACAATCGGGGACCGGTCCCCCTCGAATTCCTCCTTACCCCGTTGGAACTTGTTGAAAAGTAGGCTAATTAATCGACGAATCTCAGAGATCACGCTAATCCTGGTTCTGGCCCCTCATGCACACCAGGCCTGAATGTGGCGTTGTAATTGATTCGGAGTACAACAAAAAACATTCGAGGCACGTGCCCAGCGGAACCCAGTGTGCACCATGTGGCGGGGTAGCTCGTGGGGTGAGGGGTGACCTGGGTGACGGCAGGAGGGACCGCTGCCAACCGTCAGCCAGCAACGGTCGGCCCGGGAGGTTGGCAAACTTGCCTCTGACCCATTTGTTCCCGCCTTCAACGCTCCGCCCATCAACCGACCCACACTGTACGGGCCTCAGCGCGCCTCTGCGCTGATTGGCTAATTACTGTGAGCTATGACATCATTCAGTCTCGTCGCGCCTAATGGGCAGGTCAGAGTAGGCGGGGCTATAAAGGTAGTGTGTGGGTATTTAATTTACAGTGTCCATGTTTCATCTTTGTTTAAGTCATGATCGTGAAGTAATCGATGACAGTTTTACCGTCTCTTTATCTTTACCCGTTACTGTCATACTCGTTCTAATGGTGGAAGATTAAATAGCTCCTTTAGCTGCTCATTATTTATCTTCAATAACTGAGAAAAATACACGGCTTTGAAGGCTGTAGTATCTGCATGTAGAGTAACTACTGTCTTGGAATACTTAGGTAGAAATGAAACAGTAAAGTAACGTGACTCTTGACAGGCTTCCGTGGGCCGTAACTGTGTTAGATGTGCAAGAAGGAAATGTAAACGGACTCCTATATCTGCATATCCAATACAGCATCTCCCACTGCCTAGCGACGTATCTATGTAACTCTAACCAATTCCGTACGTCACTCCATGCCAACACTTCTACCAACACACTCCTTCATTATTTCACTTCATTTCAGTACACTTCTCATACTATTCTTTCATGTATCTTATGCCCAATTCCAATGCATCATTTATTTCTACCTTTTACTTGCCCCACTTTCCAGTCTCTAAAAAGTCATCTCCACTGCATTCTTTTTCATTTTGTTATTGTTTACACCTATTGTTAGTGGTGATGATTATAACCATAATAATAGCGTTCTAATATTTTACTGTTTCCCGCATTGGTTGGGAAGCGTCAGTAGACAAAAAAAGGTCCTCTTGCCGAATCCACCTGGTCAACTCTTGCCTTAATCTGTTTACTAAAACAAATCTTTCATATTGTCATTCCTTCAATAATCAACCCTTGACACACTACTTATGGCTCTCACGCATTTAATTTCCAACATGTCCACCCCCTCTATATTTTGTTTTTAGGGCTCAAAAATCTCATCTGTGCATCACCATGGGGAATACTGTGCTATCAAACACACCAAGTTTTGCCCTCACATAAAGTGATCTCTCTTTCCTCACAACATCCAGGACCTTTGCCCACTCTCCCACCTTATGACTCACTTCATCTTCCATCATTTCATCTGCTTCATGTCCACTCTGAAGTTTCTAAGACTCCAGGTTCTTGCCATTCAAACTTGCACTAAAACCAACCCTGTCTTGCTCCTTAGCTAAGCCTAATTACCATACCTTTCTTCACTTTAACTCTCAACCTCTTCCTTTCAAACACTTTCCTAAACTCAACACCAGCTACTGCAGTTTCGTACTCCAGTCTGTAGACCTGCCCTTCTCCAAGACCCTGACATTACCTCCCTAACCACCCAATTATATACATTAAACAACACACAGCCTTGCACAAATCCACTTTCATTTGTAACAATTCTCTCTCTTCCATTCCTACTCGCACACACACACACACACACACACACACACACCTTATTCTTCCAATGAAAATTCATTCCATCTAGTAGTTTTCCTCCCACACCATATATTCATAGCACCCTCCACAAGGCCTTTCTGTCAACCCTGTCATATGCTTTCTCCAGGAGTATAAATGCCAGATAAAAATCCTTCTCTTCCTCTGTATATCTCACATTTCTTTTTCAAAGTAAGCACTTGGTCCTCCATTCTCTACCACTCTTGAAACCACAGTGCTCCTCCTCAGTCTGTTGCTCAGTGATGGCACTACCTTCTTATTCACCACTCTCACATAAAACTTATGTGTACTCGACGGACTTGTGCTTCTGTGTTTTGGGCATTCACTTTTATTCCTCTCTCATCTATATAATGATATTTTATAGGCCAATCTTCTGGCACCCTGACCTTAGGCCAATAATACATCAAAAATCCTGACTTACCAGTCAACATTATCATCCCCTTTTTTGAAAAATTCAACTGCAATCCCATCCACTTCAGCTGCTTTGTCGCATGTTATATGCAAGGTTTTCACCGGACCATTTGCAATGACTCTCTCACTCCACATATCCCTTCATCCTAAACACCCCACATATTTGACTGTCCTTTAATCCCATTTCTTATTCACCTCTTTATTTTCCTGTTACCACCTACCCATAGCTCCCACTTGTTTTCTTTTTCTCTTTACACTTCCCCCAAAACATTTTCTCGTTCTCCCAAATGTTTGTCAATACTTTGTCATTCCACCACTCAGTTGCCATCTTTTTCAGACCATGTGCTGCTCTCTTGTATACCTCCTCCTAATCACTAACACTCCTTCCCTTTGGGTTTAACCCATACATCACTCTCTTTTCCTTTACTAGCAAATTAACTTCATCCACAACTTACTGCCATTGTCACTAGCTCACTAACAACCTTCTACATATTACGCACTTTACCAGCACAAGTAAGCACTTATTCCCTAAAAACATTCCATTCCTTGCCCATTTTCCTTGTTACATGTATTCTCACCTTAGGCTACTTTTCACTTACTCTTTCACATAATCAATGCATACAAATCTTTTCCAAGCTCACTCGCATTCACTCGTTTCATCCCACATATGACTACCTTTTCTTGAAGCTAATATAATGTTTCAACTTAGCTCCCAACAAGAAATGATCAAACATCCTGCCAGTTGCCTGTCTTACCAGTCATATCCAGCAATATCTCCTTTGCCTGTCTTTCATTTAGCACTGACTGCTGTCTCTATTCATCAGTGTACTCTTACATATGCACCTCTTCTAAAACCAAATGTTTCCTGTCATCATCAGTTTTCAGCAAACAGCTTGATTGGTTTGTTACAATTTTTATTCACACCAGATAGTCCTCATTTATACCCTCAGCTGTCATTGTACCTAATTTCTATTTCAAATCTCCCATCATTAAGACCCAATTCTTGGAATAAAATTGCTGACGCACTTAACTTCTAAACAATCACCCATCTCTCGTGATCTGCTTTCATTTTCACCCAAATCTGTTTAGACTTCTTCTACATATCTTCCTTGATCATGCTACCCACATCTTTGTTCTCACCCTCATGTGTACCCTTTAGATTTGTAAGAGTGGACCTTTTTTCACTACAATTAATTTTGTCTGCCATCCATTAAATTTTTTTACCCTCCAACTTTTCATTCATCTGAGCCATGATTAGTTTACCATGTTTACATTCCACACTTGTTTAGATATAGCTCTTTTATTTCAATGAGGATATTCTATCCCCATACTAATACTAAGCTCTCTTTTGCGAAGAGCACTTACACGGTAGGTACAGATAGGTACAGAGCGCTTAATTAGTAGCTCCAATGACCATTCCAATGTAACATCTCACTCCCTTACATGGATGATATTTCATCCAGATCATGAAATTTGTAAGGATTTATTCATATTATGAGTTTATGAATATATCCTCTGCTACATTCAAGTCCTCTGAGGTATTGATTACTTCCAAATCCAGTCAAAAAAAAAGTCAGTGATTCCGAGAGCACAAAAATGCTTTCAAGTTCTTTATTAGCTCTTTGTGTCAGTGATATTACCATCAGAATTCCTGACTACTTATTTGCTCCATTATTGATATTAATTGATAGAAAATATCTTGGGAACAGGAGGCTGGAAATTCTTTCATCATGTATTATTACTTTACAGCAGAAGAAACAGGAAAGAGCCAGGTAAGGATTTTCCCTAAAAGGCTTATTCTTCTGTTCCTTATGTTACCTTGCAAATGTAGGAAAGAGCTAAGAAAAAAGAAAGAATCATGGTTGTCCTTCACTTTGTCCACAAATGCTACCGGCACATTTTTGGAGAAACCACCACCAATTTAAGATACTGCTGCTACCTATTTGGAAGGATAGTGTTCCTTCCACAAGGAAAACAGGCTAAAGTTCTCAATTCCTCTTTTTTTCTGAGATTATACAAGAATCTCACATGCTCATGGGACAAACCACAAGTAAGAAATTTTTCTAGTTATATATGACTGTCTATACTACATATGCATTGAACATTGTATAGCATGTTCAATAAGAAACATTATTTTCTATATAAATTAGAAGTATGTTACAAGGGAAATGTGTTGCCTGTGTTGCATTTTATTTGAAGTGAAATAAATTGGTGGATTTGTATCTTTTTTTAACATATCAATGGGAAAAGTGAGCACATAAAAAACATTGCTTGGCTATAAGTTGTATTTCTTTCCAGCTACAAGTTGGCGTAAAATTCTAGATTCCTTTACCAGTGGCATAAGTCAAGCAATATCCAAAATAGAGTTATAGGTCATTTTTTTGAATTTGGGGAAATTTTCTTTATAAACTAAACAGTCTGATGCATGTGGCCAAACTCTAATGTATCACGTCAGATTTTTAAATTATGAGCCAGATTAATTTTAAGATTAAATCTTTTTTTAAATGGGTATAACTCGGGCAAAATCCAACTAAAGCTATGGGTCTTATACAATTAAATTCTCAAGATGTTGGGAAACAACAGAAAAAGGTACATTTTGATGCACTTGACATGAACCTTATAGGTAAGGTTAAACACATCTTCACTAAACCAATGAGTGATTCCTGATAACGGACAGATGGATGACAAAGTGATCCCTTAATGTTTGCCCTGCTAGGCAGGAGACAGTCTGCAAGTCGGACCAGTGTGTAATCAAAAGAAGTCATCATCATAAGCCACTAAATCTCTCTTGTCTTTGTGAGATCCTTTCTGTGAATGACTGGCAGCTGTAAGAAAAGAGTAAAATTTTAGAATATAACATAATATCTACATAATGCTGATTTGTTTATCAATACATGATCTCCAAAAACCTATATCTTCATTGCTACATATCATCTTTACCTTTGTTCCTACTTGCATGGGATGGATCTAGTGCCTGGAGCATCTCATTTCATTCATAACATACTCAATTAGAATTAATTTAATGAAAATGAAAATGGGATTCTATACCAATAAGAGGGCTCATTACTTTAATGCTCGGACACCAAGGTGATTTGTCAAAGGGGACTATCAACTCCATTTATATTTCTACATTCACATTAGGCTGGTGTGTGTAAGTGTAAACATAAAGACATGGCACAAAAATATAAGATTAAAACAGTTCAATTGGTCATGATAAAAAGATCATCCCTCTTGTATATAGGTTAACACCTTGAACTCAATTTGCTTAAATTTTATCTACAGTCATGTTACATCAGAACAATCTCTAAGCACAACAGTAAACAGACTTAATGGATTCTACAATATTTGTAACTTATTCATACTCTTTCATAATGTCAGAGATATACAGGAATATTGGTAACACGGTAGTGTACATATTAAAGGTTATTTCTATATAATCATGATAAGCTAAAAGAACATTGATGAAGCACTTACTTATGAAGAGAATTAGGAAATGCATGATATAATACGATACTGTAAATATGGGGATGTGTGAATCTAATGTGCACCATGCTAAAGTTACACTTGACATTGAGCACAGTTAAATGTAACTGAAATAGCACAGTGAATCATAATTAAACTTAAAAAACAGACTCTGTACTGGGAGCATACTTGCAATGGCATTTCCTACAACTAATCAGTCATTATTATTTAGTAGACCAATATCATAATCTAGAAACTATATCATTAAAGTGGTCATGCTTTTCCAAAGTGACTAGTTCTCTTATTCCATCACTATGAAATCAAGCTGGCTATGGTTACCCTTTGATCCCTAACTCTTTTATCTTAAATCATACCTTGCAAAGCTATTCAGGTTCATTTCTATATTCAAGGTAACCTCAGAAGACTAAGACACTACTCAGGCATATAAAGGGTTAGTTAGATATCAATCTAATGTTTCTGTAGTTACCAACTTTATCTAATTACAGAACTTGATCTTTTTTTTATTATTATACATTGCTGATGTCCTGATCCTCCCATAACAAACTACTATTTACACCTCCCAGAATTTAAGGGTTAAGAACAATACAGAGAAAACTGAAAATGCCAGAAAACAGAGTGATCTATGCAAAGTTTCATATACAAAATGGCAGGAATTAAATAAATGTACTTTGGTAGGTCTTGGAAACATACCTGTTGTTCCCACATAAAATTCAGTCAGCTTTGCATGGATTAAGTGAGCGTGCAGATCCCCAAGAAGGTATTCTATGCACAAAGCTAGGGAAAGATGTATCGAAATTCATCTGTTCTGAAAACAAAAGTAATAATAATTCACAATTGACTGATCACTTACCAATAGTAGACCATGTTGCTGATGAAGATGCATCATTAATAGGATCTATAACTGGCTGACGACGAGCTAGGGAAACCTTCAGCTGAATACCAGACACCATACTTCCATTCATCTGTTTATAAGGAAGTGGCTTATGTTAGTCTCTTAAATGATGTCAAAGCACGACACTACAACACTCACAGCCTGTTGGAAGATAATATAAGATGCATATTGGCTGGAACTTATGGTGGTTCCCTTTACCTTGGCCATGGTGATATGTGTGTTCTGACACTAGCATAGAAGAATAAAAGTTTGAAGATACACTAATTACCTTACATTTCTGACTTAGGATCCTTTTCTGAGGAGCTGCTGCATATGCTATATGAACTGATTAATGTAACTGAGTAAAATGATAAATAATCATGTGCCCATAGTGACATATAATAGCTTGTTATATATCTAGTAGTGCTATCCTTTACAAACTCTATTTTAAGACATGTTGACAGTTCTGTATGTAAATGTAGATGTACGTGTAATGGAGATGGAATTACAGGGGAAATTAGCGAATGGAGGCTCAGTGATAAGTATGGGTTCTGTTACTCAACCATTTATGAATTCTAAAAAACAAAAGACTACTAAAATTTTATGCTGACATCGAAGTGCCAAGATTTATGGATAAGTGAAAAGCATTACATCAGTTTAAGAATACTATTCTAGACAAAGTGTTGTTTAAGCAGATAAAACTTCACAGGATTCAGAATGTTCCTTTGTATGGTAGCAAAATCAAAGGCCAAGCAAAGGTATTTCATGATGAATTGGGTGAACAAACCCATGCAGCTACTTGAGATTGAGTCACATAAAGAAATCCAATTTCTTTTGATTGCCAAAAGTGTGTGGAGAGAAAAGCACCAACTAATCAGTACCAACCAACCCATCATGAGGCTGAGGCCTATTTTGATGAATTGTTCTTGATAATCTCTGATGAGGATTTATTGTCTAAGCAGGTAATGCTGATAAATAAATATCTTTATATTGGCGATATATATCCATGAAGATGTATTTTACTGCAGGTTTTACCATCAGGATTTGAAGATGAAAGAAAGGCTTGCAGTTCTCAGATGTTGTAATGCAGATGGAATGCACCTTCAAGTATTGAATCACTGGTAAAAGTCAGAAACCTACAAGATTTAAGAGGGTCAAGACAATCATGGTGTTAAGTCAATAAAACAACCATGGGTTCTAAAAAATATGCCAGGATTGGTTTGAGTAACACTGTGCTTCAAGCCAGGGCACATTGTCAGTCAGCTGGTCTTGAGAGCGATAATGAACCTGATTTCTGTGAATTCTGTGCTTCACACAAAAAAATTGCAAAATTTGCTGGAGAAAGCTCAAGAATTATCATTATCAAGTAAGAAACCTGAATGTCACACGAAGATTTTGAAGAATGTATGCATATAGATAATGGTGTTCCTGTGGTGAACCAACTCATGGATAGTGAGATACTGCAAATGAGAGTGACGATGAAGATGTTGATTTGAAAAGCAGAAATAAATCTACTGATAAATGTATCAGCCTTACCAAGGAACTAAGGCAAAAAGAGGAACTGAGGCAAAAGAGCTCTCTTATCCAACATTACATTATGAATGTTATTAAATCTCAAGAAATCCTCCGAGAAGAAAAGCCAAAGTATATGAATCATGTGAACTGCCTAACATAAACAAACTTACTGAACACCGAAAAAAATTCTGTAGAGCCTACACCTTCAACTTCTTTAAGTACTGCTTCATCCACCCTAAGCCAAGAGTTTCTGTCAGATGCTTAGTCATCCTCAGATGAATGTGATTCAAGAAGCTTTATCCTACAGCTCCTGTTCTATAAGTGGAAAAAATGTCAATTTGGTATGCAAATTACAACTTTTATGTACATACTTTATCTGTAGTATCTGTACATGCTAGAGCAAATTACCTAAAAAGCAAAATTTCAAAATATGGCATGGCTCTGGTCCTAGTACAGTACCTCTGGACTTGGAATCTAGTACCTCTGTATATAAATGCACTTAATTTGTTGCAAACATTAAAATTAATTCTTATATAAAAATGATACTTACATCTGCAATTGCTTTTTCTGCAGATTCAACCTTGTCAAACGTGACAAATCCACAACTGCAAGAGAGAAAAATTACTGTTCATGAAAATAAAAGGGGGGTTTCACTATAAATGAAAGTATACAAGTATACTGTCACCTGCTTTGAAAGTAAATAAAAGTGTAGCCTTATAAATAGTAAGAAATTTTGAATATCATCCAAATAGATCTTTTACATTATTATGCCTCTTTTAAATGGTGTTAAAAAAGGAATATTTTTCTCCATTAATACAATTATATTACAGATATCTTGGTTACACTCCTTCCTATCACTTTTTAATAAACTCTGTCTTAGGCATTAAAGAATTATTTATCTACCAGTGTGACACAATATATATCTAGCTGACATCCATCTTAATCTCGTACCAGTACTTTTAATTCCATACACCAGGAAAAAAATGCATTAAATCCATGGCAGCATCTGATAACTGTTTTTGGAGTTCATTAAGTTTCTTCAGTTCACTAAAATGAAGTATATATCTTTATATAAAAAAGCTGCCTTCCAAAATATAAGCGGTGCTCCAAAAGAAAACTTCAGTATCTGTATATTTCCCCTTACCGTCATGAGACATTTCAAAAGGTGAATGTAAAAGAGCAACTCTCAGAATGGTAAAGCTAGGGTTACAAATGAAATGGTGAGCAAAGGTGAGGCATGGAGATAAACAGAATCTGGAAAGTATATACAGAAACAGGAAGAAGAGATATATGAAAAAAGATAAAAAAGTACATGTGAGAGGAAGACATTACAAAGGATGAAAGTAAAAGAGCAATAAAGCTCTTGATGAAAGGTAAAACTACAGTTATAGATGAAGTGAGCGAGATGGTAAAGAGTGATGGTGAAATTGCTGTGGAAAGCATCTGGAAAGTATGTATGGAAACATGGAAAAGTGGCCAAATTACTGATGACTAAGCAATGGCAATAACTGTTTCACTGTATAAGGGAAAGGAGGGTAAAAAAAAAGTGTAAAAATTACACTTAGCATAACTGGCAAGAGGTAAGGTAGGATAATGGTTGCTCATGTTGAAAGGATTAGTTAATCCCTTGAAATGTATTTTCAAGAAGGGAAGAGGGTACGTAGATAATATTTTTGGACTGAAACAAGAAGTGAAGAAAGTTCTAGGGGGAAAAGGAGTATAAAAACATTTATGAATTTGAAAAGGAATGTGATAAAGTGAATAGGAATGCACTTTGAGAAGTTCTGATTCTATTTGGTGCCCATGAAAGACTTCAAGTATAATGTTATGTTTTTCTTCTTAACTAGTGACTGACATGGCACAGGTAAATCATGCCTCAGTCATGCCTGTCTCAGTTGAAAAGAAAATTGATGTACCTAGTATATCTAAGATGGTCGCTTAAAGACAAATAAGAATACAAATATCGTGCAAACAGCTCTTCAACATACTTCTTTTCTATTTCCATGTTAACATTCACAATATTTCCAAAAGTGGAGAAGGCCTTCTTAAGTACTTCTTCTGATATATTGTACCCAAAGACATATATGGTATGTCCTTGTCGTGGCTTGCCATCAGCACCTCTTCCATCTCGTGTAAACTCCCCACGTTCCTCTCGATCCCGAGCTGTCACGAAACTCTCATAGAGATTCTGCTGTAATATGTAATAATCGACAGTGTTAAACACATCATCTCTGATTTTCTGTCTATCTATACGTATACTCTGTTCATATTGTTAGATGTTCCTGCATTCCACTAGCATGAGGTTATATCATAAGTGAAAAGGGACTCCTGAAGAGGTGGTATCATTTTCAGTGGATGAAAAGAAGTAAAGTCTCAAGAACTTTTTACTCGAAACAAAATCCATCATTTCCCTGCTACTAATATCAATGCAGCATATATAGTACTTTGATAATGATAATAATAATTCTGTCATTATTATTATACATAATCGCTGTTTCCTGCATCTGCAAGGTAGTACCAGGAAACAGACAAAGAATGGCCCATCCACTCATGTACACACACACACACACATATATATATATATATATATATATATATCCACATCCAGCCCCCCCAGACTTTATATGGTTTACACCAGATGTTTCACTTGCCCTGTTT
>JAUTXX010124930.1:0-15736 GCA_032273605.1 Panulirus laevicauda
CCCCCCCCCCCCCCCCCCCCCCCAATAACGGCATTTGGGGCCAAGGTACAAATAAGTCAGGTATGCTCCAGTTTACCAGGCTCCTGTTACACGTTATGTTACTAAATTTGGGCAGCAACTGGATGGCTATCCTTGGGAAGTCAGGGCCTGAGTAGATTCACAAGTTTTAGTTCAAGCGTCCTTCACCAGGTATACGTGTGCTTAAGCCTATCGTCAACCGAATAATAAAGTTCTTAAACATCACATTTTGGCATTACTTCTACGCGAGGCTTATTTATAAGGATGACTGTTACCTTATCATTACTCCAATTGTGTCACTTTGGATTTTTGGGATAAGTGCGAAATTTGAAAAAGCTACATTAATTTCCATCAAATGCCTTCAAATGATATATAATGTGGCTACAGTACTACATCAGTTCATGATATCCATATTATGCCTTGCACCCCCTCCCCTTCACATTTCTGCCTGTGCCCTTGGTTGGAACTACTCATTGAAGAGATAGACAAAAGCTGTTTCGAGAGCTAACCACAGCAACCTTTCGACAACTTAGCTGAACTATCTCTATGCCTGCCAACTTTTACACACTAATCTGTGAGTTTCTGGTATCTTCCACTATCACAAACAGTAATATGTTGCTGTTTGGATGCCTTATTCCTTTGTAACTAACAAATTTGTTTGTTTAATTATCTCTCGATGCTTAACCGTTCTAGGAGCCTTCCACTGGAAGATTTCTCCACTATTTAGCTCAACACAGCCAGACTTGATGGGGATATGGAGGTTTCTTTCCCCACCTCAAGGTTCAAGATGTCAGGTTGTATAAAGAATTTGTCCTCAAATTTTAGCTACTCATCATCTACAAAATCATATAGGCAAGGGCAGGGGACTGGGCAGCTGTACCACCCATTCTCTATAGCTTAAGTCAAATTACCCATCTCTCCACGCTAGAATACATGTGAAGGACACAAGTTGAGACTGATGGTCCATGACAAGGATAGCAACATTGTTCTTACTTGTGGTTGAAACAAAGAGAGCAGGAGAGCTGTTCTCTGGTCTCCTAACCACACGGTACCTACTACACAATACCTTAAGATTGTAGGAAATATACTTATGTTGTTGGATTTAATGGCTCTCAACAACTAAAGATAATATGCCCGAATAAGCACCCTACGTCATCCATTATAAGTACATTTTTATTCTTATTAAACTTTGAAGGCTGGAACACCTATCAGACTACTAGTTGTGAGTCTTTACGAATAAACCCTTGATATATGCAACAAAACATTTGAAATCATACATAATATCTGGATACATAACTCGTAATATCTCTGAAATCAGCCATATAAGCGGCAAATCTCCAATGGTTGGCCATTTAAAAATATAAAATGACAGGCAGTAAGTATCCAGTATGTAGTATATTAGTATGCCAGTGGTAATAGGGTAATATGAAAACCGTGGCAAGCATTTTCTATAATGGTCAAACCAAATCATCAATATATATAATACAGCAAGCTTTTTCGTCCTAATCGCTGTTTCCCGCGTTAGCAAAGGAGGACCTTGAGCACATGAGGAACAGGCCCATTAACCACTTTACAGCCGTCATGTGTATTACACTGACATCAAATCTACCAAGATTCAGAATCTAATAAAAGAACACAATGAGTAAAATAATCTTTACGCTGTTCTTTTCAACACTCTACTGCATTTGCTTTTCCTTTTAACACCTGTTTTTCCTCGTGATAAATGATAGCGATAATAATAATAAAAAACCACTATGAATTATGGGTGAAGATGGTAAAGAATATTAATAAACCAAAGTTACTTGTTCCCCGTCGCCAATTTGTGTCTCAGATTACAAATCACTCCCAAATATTTCCCAGTGTCAACGGCAGATTCGCTATATATATATATATACATTCTCTCACCTGAAATTCCTGGGACATCCCTAGTTACAGTGGTTGTAGTTCCAGCACTTACTGGTCCAGCCATAGTCGTTCCAAAGGAATTGCTTGCTTTAAGGTTGTGTGTACTGGAGAAAGTTGATTAATTGTACTCAACACGTGATCACCATGGAAAGATTGTACTGACCCATATCCTTGACTGGAAGACTGTTTGAAACTAATTAGGCGATTTGATTTCAATTTGAACAAATAACGATTATCATATCCATAATATTACCACGGTGAAAAACATATGATAAACCATGTTCTCATCTTCTTTAAATGTGTAAAGTGCTGCGATTGGCCAAATATGATGGCTGTGAAACCAAACAAAAATTTTCCTCGGCCATTGAAGAAAATGTATAGAAAGTGACTTTCAAATATGAATATATATTTTCCTTTTCTGAAGCTGATGCTGCTGAAGTCATTCTAATCTTTCCTTAAAAGGTTTCTTACGTCACTTCAGTTATTTCCTGGAAGTTAAATGTCCTGTGGTTCAACATGCATGGATTGGTGTTGCTATGCGACCAGGCTTACCCAGACATATCATGAAATATTTAATGATACTTTAAATACATATACTCACAAGAAAAGTAAAATCTCTAACTGATTCTTACTCATACTGGATTATCAATCATGGAAGCTCTTATTTTTCCCATAAGCCTTTCGCACTCTCCCTTTACTTCATAGAGTTGGATATATATTTACTTTATTATGAGTATATCATATCGATTTAAGACCTCCACAAGGTGGTTTCAGAAATCCATAGAAAGGTCTAGCTTTCATTATCTGCAACCTTCTCCCATACCCTTCACAAAAGCGAGAATTACTCATACGACTGTAATCAGAATGATGATAATCTGTGCCATTGAATCATTTCCAACTATACAATTGTCTTCACATTTTTAAAGAGACTAATTAAGATAGAATTTTAACTGATTTATATCCTTTTATAGGATCAGATACAAGGACAGATGAGTTACATTCTCAGGTACGCAACCTTGGTTTAAATGGTCAGTGTTAACATTTTATGACAGTTGTGTGATTTCATCAGGTATTAAGTTGCGTTTGTAGGATTTACAACTCTTCCGAAATGTCGGAATCATATGGTGAGTGATGTTTTTAACTTGTTACTTTGTAATTGCTGCCATAAGGGGAAAATTATTGTACCTGTAGTAGTAGACTCTTGGTGAAATTGGTTGCTTCCCTGGTATGGGGGTACTTGGTTGAAAGGTTAAGTCCTTATTTTTCATATACCTTCATCTATAACATTCGAGATGATTACTGGCTACTCATTCTGCATAATTCTACAGTCGCATTTCCGGAACTCTGAATTTGATTATATGATATAGTCAAGTTTTCCTACGTTTCGTTTTTTCCTTATAGTGTCAGTGTTGAATTAACTAGTCCTGTAGAATAGTTCACTTATGGTTGGATTGATAAGGTTAAGTTTCTGATCGTGCTAATGTCCTTCTGCTTGTGTAAGGTATAATCTAATTGGCTTTCCTCTCCGGCCTGCAAGACTGTCTTTGAATGATTGAAATTTACGAATAGTATGTTAAGTGTACACGGACGTTCTTTGAAGTTTTAGTAGGAAAGATTAAGATGTGAAGCACTGTGTTGATATGGGGAAAATGTTGAAATTTTGGTAATTCATAACTTAAGGGGTGTGGTAGTTTTAACTTAATATATACCATATTCTTGGACTCATTACGTTTGGTAGAAGTCTATTCCATTTGTAAAAAATAGTTTTAATCCTGCCTCTTAGTTTCTCTGTGGAATTGGATGAAATTGGTGCAGTATCAGTTATCATTACCAATGTATGTTGTACAAGTAGTAAAGTGAATTAGACTGGCACCGCATTATTTGCATTATTTTCCTTAGCCTAAGATTATGAATAACATAGTGTCTCCTATTTAGAAAGTTTCCCCTTTGCAGGCAGTCATTCATTTGCTTAATGTTATTTTTTTCAGTGTTTTAAAAACCACACTTGTGAATGAGGCTGGCCTGTATTTTAGTGCATTTTCCTTATCCCCTTAACTGTGGGCACAACATTTACCTTCTTCCTCATCTTTGGAATTACACTTCCCACCAGTGACTTGGGGCCAGCAACCATACCTTCCCCCTTCATATTATATTGTTAACTGAGACACTAGGATTCTTTCCTGGTACTTACGTTGTTGCTTCCCTCCCACGTGATAAGTTATTGTGCTATATGGGTATCTATGGCTCTAGGATTTTTTCCTGGTGCATATTACTGTGGCTTGTGATGTAAGACACCTTTTCACAGTAATAAAGTGCAACTTTGAATTTAGATGAGGATGGAAAGAGTTATCGTGTACAAGTATGGTTAGAGTTTATATACCATAAAACATTCAGGCGTGGCTGTGGTCCTCTAGGGATTAATCGTGTTCGTCCTTCTTGCAGAGAGAAAGAAAATTTCCTTTTAGCTAAGAACTTGCTTGATAATATCAAATAGAGTTTCGTGTAATGCCTGTGATAACCAAAAGTTTTGGGAATGAAACAAAAGTGATCTCCAACTGCGATAACCTTGATACACCCTTTTAATTTGGTCACTAAATCAAATCTGATTATAGATATTGTTCTTGGAGTTTTGATACACTGATGCCTCAAATCTGTCAAACTTTGGGCTAAGCAGTTACCAGATTCCACACTTTGCTGGATTGTGGATATCGGTATAGTGTTGGAATTTTGTTTTCCCAGTGTATAAGTTAACACTGTTGAAGCTTCGGGCAACATTATGACTGTAGTTATTTGTCATGCCTACCCAAGATTCTTCCTTGTTTCTGATCTCAAAATGATTATTTTAGACAAAGGCAGTTATGGAGATTTCATAGAAGTTGAAGTGTTTTTGCTAGCATCTAACCCAGTTTAGATTGAAAATGAATAAACATAAGTGTCATCTTTCTGCTTTAAGGTTTATTTCTCAGGAAAGACAGGAGGCAGGTCTTACATTTCAGCCATCTTAGGAGCTGGTTTGGATATTGAAGGATTATTGAAACTTGACTCAAGATCAGGAGCATCAGGCATGAGACTTGGTGAAGGGATTCAGTTTGCTTTATCTGGGCATGTGCAGTACTTTGATGCATCCTTAAACAGTCCTTCTATTGTCACTTACTTCATGTGATTATCAAACTTAGCATTTCAAAGCAAGGCAACCAGTAGACAGTGGTGATGTGCAAATGCCTGAACAGTGCCTAAATAGTAGAGTGGTGAATTCTGCAAAGATGAACATTATTTTACTTTGCTCCTATACCTTTTCAAGTTCTGGATTATGAGAGTTGCCAGAGTTTGAATTGTAAGACTGGAGGTTGAGTGTACCATGTGGTATCAATCTTGGTTCATTACACTATAATGTAGTACTGTAGTAACTGAAGTATTACACTTAAAGAGAATGAAATTTTTCACAGCTGGTCTATTAATGATGTATTACATTTAAAATTAATTACTTTTATTTTTCACTGGTCAACATATAACATTATATGATAAATTCCAAGAAAATATTCTTTATAGAGACTGTGCTGTTTGTGGCTTGGATCTTTATGGGTAAAAGTGACAGTACAGCACTATATAGATTTGTGTTTCATTCTTGATTCATAAATGAGAGAAAATAAGCATTTTTTGTGATATTATTCATCTTTGTTGATTTTGTGATGTAACCAAAAGGGTTTCTTATCTGATGCTGTGAGATAGCTTAAATGTCATGCATGAAAATGATAACCACTTCTTAGGTAATTTTTCCCAACTGTGTACCTACAAAATGGCAAATGTTAGAGCAGCTGCTGCTAGTTTCACTTACCACATATATGGAATTTTATCCTTTTCTTAATATATTTTCTGTTTAAATTTCTTGTGACTGGGAGTGTTGGCACTTAAAACTTCCAAAAAGGCAAAAGTGACAGTTCTGCATTAAATAAGTTTGTGTTTCTTTCAAGATTCAGAGATGAACAAAAAATTTAACTTTTTTGTGATATTTGTAATTTTTGGTGAAACTGTGATGCAACCGAAAAGGTTTCCTACCTGATGCTGCAAGATAGCTTAAACATCATGTATAAAAGTGGTTACCTCTTGTTATTTAATTTTTTTCTAAATGTATGTCTACAAAATGGCAAATGTTAGAGCAGGTTGCTAGTTTCATATACCCCATATTGTGTAGAATTTTATTATTTTTTTTTCCTCACAGATTTTCTCTTCAAATTTCTTGTGATTGGAAGTGCTGGCACTGGGAAGTCCTGCCTTCTTCATCAGTTTATTGCAGGCAAATGTAAGTATACCCGTTATCTTCATTGTGTGAAGACTGACTAATATTAGATTTTTTTCAAGGGAACTGGAAATACAGTGGTGGTAATATGGGGAAGTCAGCCATTACAACATAGCCAAGATTGTTTTCTCCCACACACCATCTCCACACTTTTGTAAATCACCTCATTCTTTAAGCAGATCTTCCTTATAGTCTCCACTGTTCTCTCTGCCTCTCCACTCCTTAGATTATTTTATTCTTTATAATGAGAATCTACATCTAGTTATATCAGTATCAAACTCAGATACTTTTACATGTTAGAAAATCAGCTTATACTTTCTCCTTTTAAATGAACTGTGATATTCACATAGAAATAAAACTCACTGACGCTTCAGTCACTAAAGTCGATAAGATTCTTTGACTCATGTTCTTAATTTCTCAACCTGCATAACATCTACCAAAAAATCAATTTATTCACATTGCTGGTGTGCTGGTTGTCTCAAAATAACGTTTGGATGCCAAATAATATTGGAGATTCATAGTAATTATAACAAATTATATATATTGCATATCTATCTATGTATCTATATCTCTGACACCTGTTCCCTTCTGGAACTCTCTCAAGGGGATGGCCATGGCAATAGAGTCTTCATATGTAGTGAACTCCTGTGCCGCTGCTTAGCCTGAATTTAGTGCCTCATAACAGGCCAGTGCTTGCAGAGGCTCCTACCTAATGCTCCTATGACTACTACCACTACCAAATGCTCCAGCCTTACATTCCTACCTACTGCTTCTACCTAATGTTTCTATCCAATGCTCCTACCTAAATGTTCCTATTTACTACTTCAGTCTATTGTTCCTCCCATTTTGCCTAAAAGCAGGGCTAGCACATAGTGCTCATCACCACAAGAAAATCTAGAATTATAAAGAATGAGATGTGTGAGTTAAGTGTTGCCAAGTGTTGTGTGACAAGGAAGGATTTTATGTTTGTAGAAAGTATTGCATATTGATGATAGATTAAGGTTCTCTAACCAGAATAATTATTTCTGCTTTGTTTAGAATCTGACATAAATAATAATACTGTAGTAGTGTGTTTATTATGTATGATATTTGTGTATGTATGCTATGCTAAACATTATATGTGATAAAAATCATTAGCATTTTTGATGTTCCCTCCATAATGCAGTTAGAAGACATTACAGGCAGAGTAAGAATGTAAGCTTGCAAACTGATTGTTTACTTCACACGTGTATGATATAATTACTGTAATACTTTTATTGTATGTAGAAGAATACAAATATCCCTTTCTTATCCTACACATTTTTTACTTTCGTTTGTGCTGCCTTTTTGAGCAAAAGAATTCAAGTATTATTTGCACAACACAGGAAAAATAGAATGATATAGTCAGGTTAAAAATGATTCAGAATTGCTTGTTGTGGTAACGTTGGCAGGGTGAAGAGTGACCACTGTAAAGGAAGCTGTATAACAGTGGAAAATGTCACTCCTTAATGTAACTTGTTTCTTTTTACAAGTAGATAAAACAAAATATCAATGAAGAAACAAGTAACATTCATGAGAATGTTCCATCATTACTGTTACCATGAGAGTGGTGGATATAGTAGGAGCATGAGCAGTAGCTGTGGCAACACCAGTATTTTTCAATATTTCAGATCAAACTTTGCTGCTTATGTGGTTTTAATTTGCACTTAATGTATTTAAAAAACAAGATCTGCAGATCAAATAGCATCTTTCCCCTTGTTTTGAAAGCTTGTACTTTTGATCGTTGTACTTACACTCAGGCTTGCTGTTCTGTTTTGCTTCAACCTAAAACTAAAGCTTTTCCTTATCCCTTCAAACTTGTATTGATATCCTAAGCAAAAAGATTACCCTTCTAACCTTTCCATGTGTCTCCCATTTCCTCAAATGTTGGCCCCACAAGCATAAAACTCCCTGCCTGTACAGTCCAAATAGGAAGAAAGGGAATAATAGGAGGAAATGCCTATTAAAAGAATGTTAGAGGCAATTGGACTGCCATAAGCAAGAATGGAAGGTTATGACCAAGGTGTAAGGGGGTAACCACTTAAGGTTTTGTTTGACTTAGAGTCCCAAGGCCAGGAAGTGCTTAGAAATACTAAGAATCTTAAAGACATGATGGATTTCAGTGGGATATTCATCAAGTGTGTTAGATCTAAGGAAGAGATGAAGAAGAACAAAGAGTACAGTCAGAAGACAAAAAACTGGAGATGCCTTACATGGTAAGAGGATGGAACAGCCCCATTAGAACTGCAGAGAGGGCAGGAGTTTTAGGAGATGGTAATGTCAGACTGAAAATGATGTATTCAAATGTTGATATATCAATAGTTAGTGGTAAATGACTGGAATTCAAGGATCATGTGAGGTAGAGTGTACTTCATATTATTGAAGTCATGGAAACTAAGCTTACTGAAGAGATAAGCTATCACATGTTCTGCTCAAATGGGTACATGATAGCAAGAAAGGAAAGAGAAGATAAAGGAGGAGGACAATTAGTTCCTCAATAAGAGAAAGCCTGAAGTCACTCATGGATCTGATAAAAGTTTGACACTGAAAAGTTACGTCTTAAAGACAGGGCTGTGTAGCAGTCATTACTGCCTTAGCAAATACTGTGTGCTCCCACCAGAAGCTTTGATTTTTCCAGAGTTAAATTTAGGCCTTTGTCACTTGTTTTTCTTGTTTTCCTAATCTTATATGATGTTCTTTCATTGGGTGAGAGAATTTTTTTCCCTTGTAAAACCTACTTTTCAGAAGTACAAGGAAGTTTTTAAGCCTGTTTGTAGTGCTTAGATATAGTTTCATTATAGAGATTATGTAGTATTTTTTACTGTGTTGATCTAACAGTATTTTTATTGTGTAAGCCATATGACTGATGTGTTATCATCCTTGAAAGTGGTATGCTAACTGTGTGGTTGGTTCATTATTATCAGTTAGGGTATTCCGGTGACCCATCTGGTTAGTATTCCATGTACAGTATCCTAAACCATACTTATAAGAGCACACCTTTCACATCGATTGAGATAAGATAGTGTCTTTTCCACATAACAGCACACCCTTTACATTGATTTCAATAAGTGTCTTTTCTATCTATTCTTCTGCCCTGAATTTCCCCTTTTTGTGTGCATGAGTTTTAAAATTAAATGAGCATTTCTTTTCATCTGCTAGTTAAAGCTGAAAGCAATCACACCATTGGAGTGGAATTTGGGTCAAGGATTGTCAATGTTGGTGGGAAGTCTGTCAAGCTGCAAATCTGGGACACTGCTGGCCAAGAGAGGTTCAGGTCAGTGCAGAGATGTGTAGTTTCTGGATTTTTCTTTACATTTTTTGGTTGAGTATTTTGTAATTCACTGTAATCATTGATGTGCCAGTCAAATTTCATTGTTAACCATAATGATGGATATTTATTTAACAGGTCAGTAACTCGTTCATACTACCGTGGAGCAGCTGGAGCTTTATTGGTATATGACTTGACTTCTCGTGACAGTTACAATGCTCTTGGTAACTGGCTTGGTGATGCACGAACTCTGGCATCACCAAATATCATGATCCTGTGCGTAGGGAACAAAAAGGATTTGGAAGAAGAACGGCAGGTTACCTTCATGGAAGCCTCTCGATTTGCACAGGAAAATGGTATGGATTTTCATATCACTTTATTTTGTAATGGGTGGTGTCAATTTATAGGGAAAACAACCAAGAACCTATGTCTATTAAATTTAGTGATTTAAGATTGGGTTGGGAGTTTCAGGCATGGTACAAATAAGCAAGGAGACCAGAACCAAACCATAGAGATGGCTAGGTTTGAAAGTTGGCAGATTAAAGAAATGATTTAACCTCTATTAAGGAAACACTTCATGGTACTTAGAAACTGGCTAGGCCACTGAATGAGCACTAATACTTTTAGTACTGTTTTAATCTGGGCTGCAGAAATGTACTATGTATTGTTGTTCCAAAGTAATGTTTTAGAAAACTATTTAAACACTCCAGCATTCTGTCTGTCAGTATTTCTGACCTTGCATTTCCTAAATCCTTATTAAGGAACAAACATTAATCCTTTGCCAAAGGACTTTTTTAACTTTCACTCATTTCATTGCTCTGAGCCGCAGTGGTGGTGCTAAGATCATGGCTTTGGTATATTGTGTCCCATTTCAGTTTCCCAGCCAATGCATGTTTCCATATCTACAGATGTCACTAGTGATGTAACAACACAGGTTGAAAAAATATCATGCATCACAATCACTTGTAAATTTTCAAGGAATATGTAACTAAATCATCATTGTAGGAAAGTAGATTTATGCAGCAACTGTTGTAGACAAATTTACTGTAAAAAAAAAAAAAAATTTCTCTTTCATATTTTTATGAAAATATGGCTATTTTTCTTATGTGTATATAATGCTCTGTGTTTAAATGTTATGAAAATGAATATACAGTGCATGTAGAGTATAAGAAATACATAAAATATACCACATATAAAACACATAATTGATGTGCATGGGACGTGTGAAATCATGATTAGTGAAAAACTGTAATGTGAAGTGTTTAGTTGTATGTAGAATGAAATAAATTTTGGAAAAAAATGCATAATCATCATTCACTTTTATGAATGAGGAGGGTCTGTGCTGCTATCCAGTGTCCCCACACCCCACACTAATGTAAAGGAAATTGTGCTGAAGTTTTGAGTGTTTTCCTCACTAATATATGATGCAGGGGATATTCTGTAAAGGGGAAAAAGGAAATTTGCTTTTTTTTGTATGTGCATACGGTACCTAACTTAGCAGATGAAATATAAAATCAAGGGATTAAATGTCAAACATGATCCAGAAATTCAGTTTGTGGAAATAGAATGACAGATTAGCTCTTAATAGGAAATGCACTGAAAGTTATATTATTACCTCTACATAAGTCTAGTCCTCTGCTGATGGAGGGTTGGAGGATATAGATGACTTATGTGACAATTTCCAGTAAGAGACAAGGACTTATTGTTTTTTCTTTCTATTGAACTTGTTTTCCTTTACTCATATATCCTACACAGGCATGGCATAGATGGTAAGTAACTTGAATGTAGTTTAGAAATATTATACCTTTTGCACTAAAAATCATTGTCAAGGATATTGGCTGTCAAGAGTGTAAAGGTTATTGAAAAGTTTATTTCCTTTTCTATAGATAGGAATCATTTATGATCGTATATTTCAAAAAATTTTAGTTTTCTTTGTGCATTGCTTTATTATTAGCCGTGAATCACGTGGAGTAATCTTTGCTGGGTTGTCATTTGTTGACAAAGCTGTTGGAAGCGATAGCCCTTCAGTTATTGGTTGTCATTGTGTTTAGGGTACTTGCCTTTTATTCACTATCGGATCCAATCTATTAATTTTGAAGCTCACACACATCTGATTTTTTTTTTTCTGTTTTGAAAAATCATTCAAATTTGCAGGACCCCTGAATTTGATTAATTTCAATAAGGTTTGCAGAGAGTGCTCAGCTTTCAACCAGAATTAAGAGCAACAATACAGAACATGGAAATTCAGGAATTTTATATTTTGGAACACCTCACCATTCAGGCCTCTCTTTCATAATCCTGCTAAAGTCACTCTCTGATTGACTGATTACTTCAAGTTTCTCATGTTAATCTTCCTCACTTTCCTCATTAACTGTTACATATACTTCTTCAATCTAATCACATAGGTCATCAGACATACTTGATAGTATTCCAGGGGTCACCATGTAAGTAGGTTGATGGTCATGCATCTTTTAATGCAGGTTATAGGGGTACTGAGGGGTGCAGAATTTTTTCCCTTGCCTTCTTGGTGATAAAAGAGCCATCTGTAGGCTGCCAACGATACAATATGTCCGCACATTTTTAAAAAGATTTTATCCAACATTTTCCAAGATTTTTTCATTTGATGTGGACGGCCACTTGAAGGTTAAATGGGGGAGTTCATTTCATTTTGCAGTAAGTTTTTACAAACTTTTGTTAATTTTTGACAGTGTTTAGTTGACACTATTGTCAACTACTTTTCTTTATTTTTGTGTCACACCAACTTATCTGTGTATTATGCTAATTTATGTTGTTTCAAAGAACTGTCTGAGTTTGCCTTCACACTTCACATTCCTATATGCATTGAAGAGTATCACTTTCAGTGCTTTAATGTGATCCTTTGTGTTCTCCAGCACTAGTTGTACTCTATCAAATTGGTCCTCAATGTGTTGTTTGAAATAAATGTAATCTTCATCTTAGAGCAGAATTTCCATGCACATTGCTTTGCTGGGCAATTAAGTGAATGAGAAATGGAAGGTATTTACAAATGCTGTGCTGACATGTGTGAGAATAGTGTGCAGCATCCAGAAGGTGGGTGGTGTGCATTTGAGAAAACAAAGTGAGTGGTGGGATGGTGAAATTTCATTGCTAGGGAAGGAAAAAAGAGAGGTGAGTGGGGATTACTTGAAGGGAAGGAGTTCAAGTGATTGAGAAATGTATAAGAGAAAGTGGCAGGAAGTCAGGAGGAAGGAGCAGGGGCCTGAAAAAGAGGGCAAGTGAAGGTGAGGATGAGTGAGTTAAGCAAACTCCAGGATGGAAGGAGCTTGATTATGTGATAAAAGCAAAAGAACAAGTGTGAGCACCAATGAAAGGGGTAGAAATGAGCTGAAGAAGGGAAGGAGTGGATAGTATGAAGAATTGTTAAATGTGTTAAGTGAAGGCAAGCAGATGGTGGGTGTATGGGTCAAGGAGATATGTGAATTGAGATTGAGAGGACCAACACAGTTGTGCTGAAATGGTTCAGGCATATAGAAAGGATTTATGAACAGAGACTGACACACAAGTTATGTTCAAGAGTTGTAAGTGCAAGAAAGAAAAAAAGAAAGAAGTAGTCACAGTTAACCATAGAGTAGCTTGTTGGCTATAGCCGTGGATGCTAGCCACTGGTTTCAGTGTTGTGTACATGACAGCAAGAGATGGGATGTGTGCAGATTGAGAAAGATGGCTATTAAAAAAAAGGCAATCTCACTTCATTGACATTTTTGTCTAAGTAGTACATATTTCAGCGTTTTAATGAATTTAGAGTAATGTGTATCCCAGGGAATAAGATTGAGCATCCCTTCCCTTTTGCCATCTGTTGTGCTTGGGCCTTGGAGCCTCATTTCTGAAAAGTTATTTCCCATAAAAAGAGAATTTATGCATTTAATCCACTGTGTATATTGGAATTAATATTAAAACTAACGGATAGATAAAATTGATCTTTTGATATGTAATGCATTTTGATGATTGATTGATTTAACTTTTCTTCACAGAATTAATGTTTCTGGAAGCCAGTGCACTGACTGGAGAGAATGTTGAAGAGGCTTTTTTGAAGTGTGCCAAGAGTATACTTGCGAAGATAGAAACAGGTAAGTGAGAAGCTTTTGGCTTTTTCATTATGTGGTGTTTTTTCTGGCAGTGGCAAAAAGTCCTCAGAGAGGGTGCCCACTTTCTTCCATATATGAGAAACGAAAGAGAATAGCCTTATCAAGCAATGGATCTTAGAATATTTTACATGCAATCCCAGTTTCACATCAAGTTATATATGTATACAGATAAAATAATTGAAAAGTGCAGATGAACTTGTGAATGAAATGCCAAATGTGTACAGACATTTTAAAGAAGTTTTGTTACCATGAAATTAAAATTCCAATCTTCAGTCATAGCATTCACATATTAATTAATAACTAGTATGTTGTTGCTTGAATAGTGCTGTATTGTTCTCTGATTATGAGGTCATCTGCCTGTGAGAGGAATTTCACACTGTGGTCCTAAGGAGGTGACTGAAAGTCATTCAAGAGAAATTTAAAAGAGGTTAAGTAAGAGCTGCTCCTTGAAGGATCATCATTGATCTCAAGGATTTTAAAGGAAGAACCTTTGTGAACGACTTTGCTTCCAGCTATGAACTTGGCCAGCTATTTTTTTTGTCATGTTTTTTAGGATGATGTCACATATCATTTGCATAAGGATGTGCTAGGGGACAGTATCATCGACTTTGATGGTATATTTTGCCAACTATACTGTGTTGGTAGGGGATGTAGTTGGTTGAATCCAGGAAATGTTGTGAGATCCATGTGTAGCATGCTAATGGTGTAATAGGGTCTTAAGCCATGCTTTTTGGATGAGAGTAAGACATATTTGGCTACTCATTTGTGATTTTTTAGGAATTTGGATAGTGATGATAGTATGATATTACCATGCACCCCATTTTATGGGGCTACTTCAACTTCATTGCAGCTTTCCACTCAAGAGCAAAGAAATGTTATACTCATTTAGAGCAAGAGACTCTTGACACAACTGTACTATATAGTCTCATGGTTTGGTGTAGTGTGGGTGATTCTTTGTTTTAATTATTGAATTTTCACCCACTGTTCATATTGAATGTATATTTTCACTGAAGAAAATTTCTTTTTTCTTTTTTCTTTTCTTTCATACTTGATTGCCAATTCAAATGTTAGCAAGGTGGCATCAGGAACAGACAGAGAGAGGCCACACCTGCTCACATCCATTCTCTAGCTGTCATATGTAATGCACTGAAACCACAGCTTCCTGTCCATAATGAGATTCCAATGACCTTTCCATGGTTTTCCCTGGATGCTTCACATGCCCTGGTTCGGTCCACTGACAGGATTTGGACCCCAGTATAACACATCCTTCTAATTCACACTATCCCATACATGCCTTTCACCCTCCTACATGTTCAGGCTCTGATCATTCAAAATTATTTTCACTCCTTCCTTCTCCAATTTGGTCTTCCTGTTCCCCTTGTTCCCTCAACTTCTGAAACATGTGTCCTCTTCATCACCCTCTCTTCACTCTCCTCATTCATTCCCCCCTTATGTCCAGAGAATATCAGCTAACCCTCTTCAGCTTTCTCAACCATACTCTTTTTTACCCCTTTATTACATACTCAGTCAAACCATCTTACACCACATTTTGTCCTCATAAATTTCATTTCCATGACATCCACCCTCCTCTGCACAGCCTTATCTATAGCCCATGCCTCACATCCATATAGAATTGTTGGGACTATTATTCCTTCAGAAGTACCCATATTTGCCCTCCGACATGACATTCTATCTTTCCACACATTCTTTGGTGCCCCCAGAACTTTCACCCCCTTCTCCATCTTGTGACTCACTTGCACTTCCATGGTTCCATTTTCTGCCATGTACACTCCAAGGTATTCAAGTCACTTCACTTTCTCAAAATATTTTCAGTGCAAACGCACACCCCATTCACCTGCCCCTCAACCCTGCTAAACTTAATAGCGCTACTTTTCTTCACATTCACTCTCAACTCTCTCCTTTCACTTTCTCCCAAACTCAGTCACCAACTTCTGCAGTTTCTTACTCGAATTTGCTACCGGTGCTGTATCATAAGCCAGCAACAACTTACTCACTTCCCGGGCCCTTTCTTCCCCCTCAGACTGCATACTCCCCCCTTTCTCCAAGGCTCTCACATTTCCCTCCCTCAACACCCCATCCATGGTG
>JAUTXX010125150.1:0-16121 GCA_032273605.1 Panulirus laevicauda
TGAATCCTTTCCCTCCTGTGAGCATACAATTAACTGGAGTTCACTGGGAAAATCTACGGGCTTCTTAAAATATCTTTATGTTTTATGCAGAGAGAATTTTTGCAATCTTCATTTTAGCGACTGTGCAAATGACTGGCTGTAGCTTCTCTTTTTTCCCATTAGGCTGTTCAGAAGTTTCTAAGGGCTAGAACTTGCATACCCATTGGTATGAAAGAATGTTATTAACTTTTTTTTTAATGAAAGCATTGTTAGGAGACAGTGAGTTGGCAGTTATGTTATTCCTGATCTTGAAAGAAATAATCTGAGATCACTTTACTGCTTCTTCCTTACTCCTCTTCCTTACCTTATGAAGGCCATTGAGGTTGGACTTTGGGCAGTCTTTTCCCAGCATTGCTCTGTTCCATTTGGGTGTCATTTCCATAACTTTTGAGTCCTTTTGTAAGTTTGATTCTTAGGCGTATATGATTTGTAAAAAGGTTTATGTTGGAGTTGGCAGTCTCACCCACCCCTGTCAAGAAGATTATGACAGCCCATGACTCAGCTTTAACAGAAATATAATGTAGAGATGGTAAGCATTCATGTTATACCATGCAGTAAGAACTGTATTAACTAGTGTTTTTTTCCAGTCCATAAAAAGGAGTCAAATGGAAAATACTGATTTTGGATATGTCTTCTCTGAACACCCACTACTGAATTATAAATTAAGATGACCACCTTGCAGAGAAGTTGAACTATTAAACAGGCAACTGAAACCAAAAGGTTGTCTTTAGCACATTCCAATAAATCCCAGAATGGGAAAGATTTTGGCATTCAAATTGGTGCACAGACCTGGTAGTGCAGAATGATGCCATTAGGTGTACGCATAGTCCCACAAATGTATTTTCCAGAGTAATTTCAGCCCAGCCCCTAAGAGTGATGTCTCCTGAAGTGATAGTTTTGGTTTTCCTAAACAATTTTTAAATTTTTTAGTGGTTTCTGGTTCAAAGGAGGAATGTGCCAGACATTAGCTTTGAGTCCTGGACACCTTTCAAAAAGTAGGTTTTATCATCAACTAGAGCAAATCCTGCCTAGGTTCTAGTCAAATCTTTAGATGGCTGGAATAGATTTGAAAATTCAGTCTGACACTTTTTGTCTCCCAGGGGAAAAAATTTGGGATTACAAGGGTGCTGCAGTTACCCGAGAAGAATCCTTTGAGGAGCAAGTAGCTGTGATCACCCAAGAATTGTTTATAAAGGGTTAGTGAAGGCTTGTGCCTCTTCACCAGAATTATTAGGGTTACAAGAGTCCTCACCCTTATATATTCCCAGGGAATGCATCTCATGTTCTCATGACACTACCTTGGAGAGAATAGGTTTTCAATTTTCAAAACCTACATTTTGAGCTGTTACATGCAGTAGGTTATATATTTATATATTGAAAGTTATTTGTATTTATTCCTTTGAAAAAGCTGTTACCTCAGTCCTTGGCCATTACTCATTGCTTAATTCAAATCATAGTTCATCATTGTTTCTTTAGTCTTCCCATACTCATCATTTAGAAAGTAGTTATTGTGGTGTTATAACAAAGTGAGAGTCAAAAAGGTCCGTATATGAAATAGTGGTGAAAACTAACTATTTTTAAGAAGACATTAAGTATTACAGTAAAGGAAGAAAACCAGAATAGTGAAGAGTCTACTGAGGCAGTGCCATTTCTTGGTGCAGCTGGTATTGCCATTTGATATCTTAATCATATATTACAAGAAAGGTATATTTTCAGGTTTGTATAGAAGTAAATATGAACTTAAAGTGAAGAGTTACTCAAATAATCATTCAAATTGTAGGTGCAATCAGAGTAATAGAAAGATTTTGCCCTTCTTTATTCTATTGATTTAGATGATGAAAACTTATCTATTTTTAAGATATATTTTCAAGGAATCCTCACATACTGGGAGAAATTTGGCATTTAGTAAAATTTTCAAATTCTTTCTATTTTCTTTAGTAAGAATGGATTAGGTTATTTTCAATAGAGATAAGGTATATATTTTAAAGATTTACTACAAGAATGATAAAGATATGTCTTTGAAAATTACGTTTTATATGCTGCAATTATGCATTAGTAAATCTGTTGTGTATATATTAAATTTTTAAGTCTTTGTAAGGGACTGTGTCATCAGCAATACAGCATAATGGCAAAAGAAAGTATTTCTCTGCTTTATATAGATATATTGATATAAACTAATCACCATTATAAGAGCTATGCAGAGAATGTTACTTTCTTAATGATTGAGTGTCAAGTAAAAGAAAAAGCTTTATTGCAACTTCTCATGAATATAACTCATGTTTATATCCAGATATTTAGTTGTAAAAGCATTAATAGAACCAAAGCATATTTCTGAATTTCTGTCTTGCACATAATTTTATTGTTTTTGTTTTTTTTGAAAATTTGTTTTTCCTTCAATGCTTGTTCTCCTTTTTCTGAAGATTTTTGTTTGGAACAAAGGCATATTTCAAATTTTTGTACTATCATTTTTCTAGATTTCTCTAAGGATTATGCTGCGTATACTTTAACCCTTAAACTGTGCCATATGTTATTTATTGGTACATAGTCAATTGCTATATATGTCACCGGAAACAAGATTTCCATGCCACTTTTTTAAAATGTGCACCAAGCATAACATTCATATATGCATTTGTAAAGTTTGACACTCCACAACAGCAAAACATAGGTAGCTTAAGGATTTCTTTTACATGCATATATTTAGTTGTATGAGTATTTTTTTTTTTGCCAAGTTTAGCATGAATGAACTTTTACAGTCCACTTTAGCAAAACAAAAAGTGTTAAAAGATTTTTTCATTTTTTGTACTTCTGGTTGCATATCTTAAACTCAATAGAATATACTGTGCATTTAAGATTTGTTCTCATGATTTTTGTGCGTACAGTGGTATTCAGAAATTATGTTGTTTCAGTATAATTTCTTAAAAGTTTAGACAGTCTTAAGAAATTTCTTTTGTTTGTAGCTTTTTTTTTCTTTATTAAAATCACATAATGAATTATGACTACCTAGTATAGTCTCCTTAAGAAGGTTTTAGTTTAACATTATTTTATGAAATATATGTTGAAAATATTCACTTGAAAATTGATGATGCCTCGAAACAAAAGAATAAAGCAATGTGATAGCCTGATACATATCTTAATGAAGATGCAAACAGAAGTTATTCATACACTTTAGAAGCATTGTTAATGAACTATGAGATGAAACAGGAATAGATTATATTATATGATCAGTTATTGAAACAAGGTGCAGTTAGTTACTGAATAAACTTGGATTAGTCATTCCTGACATTTCCTTAAGAGGTGAAGTAAATCTGTGAGGCCAATTTCAGATCTTAATGCAGTCGCAAGAATTTAACCTGAGCCATCCACCGTATACTTTACTGCAAAGCCTTTGTCTAAAGTGATTAGTATACAGGCTTAGATTTTGAAACTGCTTTTTGCAATAAGATTAGACATTTCAGGCCTAAATGTTCTTCACTATGGTAGTTGTTATAGTATTTTCTAGAGGTAGCTGTTACTTATGGTACTTTGTGAGCTTTGCTTCAGTTTCCTGCAAATGATAGTATTTTGTCCTAATTTTACAAGGATTGAGTGATTTAGAGTAATTATAGTGTAACATCTGTGTTTCTTTCTGATATTTCCTTCTTTTTTAATTGCATATTTTGAAGAATCAGTTTTTTATATGTGGCCTTTCCCAGCCTCTTGTGAATATTCAAGTTAGGGTATTTTCTTTTAGTAGAAATCAAGCATATGATCTTATAACTTGCTTTTGTAGAAATAGAAATGTAATGTATATGATGGTACATATACACATTATCTGTTTACTTAACCATTATATATTTTATATTATTTCCTAACATGATTTGAGTTGTAAGTAAGGGCAATGAGAGAGCCCTGCTTAATTTATGATAATGATATAGCAGTACTTCAAGTATATTCTTTAGTTACCACCATCCGACTCAAAAGGCAGGATCACCTTGCATAAACCACTGCTCACCAGTTTTTCTGGTGGAAACTACCACATCATGAATTCAGATTCATAAATACCCATGCGAACGTAAAGGTTATTTCTCCAAACAAATGACTGCAATCATAGCCATTACTGAAAGCTCCCAAGATTCGTCAGACCATCTCTTTACAAATTATATCCTTTTTTTTCTGTTTTTATTTTGTTTATGAGTAGTAAAGAATGATAGGTTTTCTTCCTCCATTTCACCATTTTGTTTATGAAGACACTGCCTTCTCTAGGCTTGTTTATTTTGGTGGACACCATTTTAACTTTTCTTTCTTTTTTGTGTGTATTTTAGTGTTTTCTCTTGACAGACTTTTGATTACTTCTAATGCTATGTAGCAAGGAATCCTCATGCTTCCCCTTCCCATTCATCAGACGTTATAGAGTGCAACTTTTGTCTGTCTTTTAGGCTTTGGTGTCATTTTGGCAGAAGGCCTGTATCTTCTTCCCACTTGCTGTCTGTGCACAGCCTACCCAACAGTTCATCATCTTTTTAGGTTTCGAGTTAATGGGTACCAACTTCATGTGGAATTTAGGGCCACAACTTTTGCAGACTTAGCCAGCAGATAATTTGTAGTTTGATTCTGTCAGCCTCAGGAGTGTTCTTCAGGGCTTCTGACTGAACTTGATCCTGTGTGAGAGGTTCCCTTTCTTCTCCTTCCGTGACACAGTCATGGCTCCTAGTGTATCTCTGGAACTAGTGATTTTACAGCATGCCATTTTTTTACCTTTCTGTTTCACAAGACTTAGAATGGTAAACTCTTTTATCTCCTTATGCAGTGAGTTTCAGGGAAGGGCAAATGATTTTTCTGGAGAGCGCCATTCTCTTTCAGGTTTCAATGTAAATGTTAATGTTTCATAGGAAAGGGTTTGATTTGTGGTATTAATGCAAGCTTATCATCTTGGTTAACTTCCTTGGAAACCAATAGGATTGAAAAGATAATTTGCTAAGCCAAAATGTAATGAGGTGACAGAGACCTTAGAGTGTATGTTACATTCGATTAGGACTAGGTTCTGATATTCCTTAGCCGTATCCTTTTGATGATAAGAAGAGAGCTACAAATTCATAAACTGTACATGCATTTTATCTCAGGGATTTCTCATGCTTCATTCTTGTCACAGTTCCTTTACTACATTTTTGGCATTTCTCGCTTGGATTATTCTTGAAATCATACAGGCACCTTTGTTTAGACCTCTGTTCACCACCTGTTCATCTGTTTACCACCTCATTTCTACATATAGTTAAGAGTTTCACAACCTCTTCCATATGGGCATGTTATAGTTAAGAGTTTCACAACCTCTTCCATATGGGCATGTTCTCATATCCCTTGCTCCCTGTTTGAATCCTGTTAGTTAGAAAATACATTTTTTACAGGGAAAGCATTGGGTAAGCCTCTCAATTAGTCCTTTTTCTTTCCCCTTTTCATTCTATTTCACTTCAGGTAGTGTTCCTTGGGATTTAGGAAGAATGAGTTTTAGTCTTTTGCATGAATACTTGGTGGTTTCATAATCATGATATGGCAGTTCAGCATCAGGGAAGACATTGCAGTAGTGACAACCAGTGGTTCACACAAGGGAATCTTATCTCACAGGAAAGATGGTGGGTAAACCACAGAATATTCTTGGTATATTTCTATATTGTTATCCAAAAAGAAGTAGGGATGTCTCATTGCGGTTGCTGACTAGCCATCCCAGTAAGAGGAAGTAGCTTTTCACAAAGTTAACTCATTTTGTAACTGTTACAGCAGCTGTGAGTTATAACACAGTCCTCTACTTTGTTTATTGTATTTTGAAGAAACATTCTTTTGTTGAGTATGAATATTCATTGGATTGCCATTTATATATATTTTTAACAATATCTTAAAGAAGGCAATCATTGTTCTTCACATCAAATACACACTTTCAACTCCGCTCAGTTTGTCACTTTCCGAGGCATTTCATATGAAAGAACAACCATCATAAAAGATCATCTGATAAGACCTCGTGTCATTTTTACTGTTTTGAGGGAAATTCCAACTATTTTAACATATTTAGAAATATAGATCTTGAAATAGATAGATGAGGATAAGCCCCAGATTATAGGCAGGTTTGGTTCATTTTCTTTCTGTGGTTTACTCAGAATTAAACACTATCACTTCTTGCAAAGCTGCCAGCCATTTAGCAGTATAAGACTTCAACCTCTGTTAATAAGAAGTAGCAGGATTAAGTGTTAGATAAGCATGAATTTTTTAGTGAAATAAGCTATTTAAGCTGTATCTTATCTGGTTTAAATGCGTATGATGATCTGTGAAGCTGTTGTTTAATCATCCTGTAAAGGAAGCCTTTCATCTTTAATGAAGTTACACTACTGTGTACCTCTGAGTAATTCATATTTATGATTGCAGCCATTGATGATGCATGGAATTATTATTGAAATCCAATTAAAGCATTAAGATAAATCAGATCTGTCCTTTCTCAGTGAGCTGCAGATGTGACCAAATTAATAACCATCACTTTCAAAAGCTGAATTTTGTTCTTAGTCTATGTCTAGCCATTTTGAAGGAATGGCTATTTGGTGGAAGAGCTTTTCAATATGCATTTGATCTAATTAATATTTGGAAATGGAGTCAACGTAGTTGATAGAATAGATAAATTAGGGAAAATGTATGTGTTTAATTCATAACAGCATCTGGGCAGGGGAGTACTTCTCTCCTGACTAATGTATTTTGAAGGCATGCCCATCAAAGTCACCTTATGCCCTAGTTCTGTAAGTTCTGGTCTTACCCCCTGTTTCATTAAAACTAAGCTGTCTATCTATGCATTCCCCTCAGGAACTCCCATCAAGGGGGCAGCCATGGAGATTGGATCCCCACTTATCTCAGTTCCTGCATGCCTCCCTCACATACACCATTTTACCCATTATTCCTCCATTTTTCTCAGTCCCATTTCTTCCACTCTATTTTTCCATGACACAGATGGTCTTCCTTTCACACCAACCCTTTTAATTGTACTATCATTCACCCTCCTTGTAAACTCCACACATCTACCCTTCTTTCCACATGCCCCAAACCACTTCAAAGTATTACATTTCATCCTTTGCATTCCCTGCCATACCACATCGCTCATACGCCCTTTCATTTCTTTATTCATTCCATCTACTCATACCACATGCTCGTCTCAGATAGCTCATTTCCACAGCATGGATTCTTGACATTCATGTCCTTTTTTTGGTTACATAGGTCAGGGTAAGGAGGACTATGCTGCCCCTTAATCTTTTCTTTGCTTCCATACTTACACCTCTACCCTTCATTATTCCAGTAAGGGACCCAGTATCTCTTCTACCCTGTACTGCTCTTTCACTGTCCTCTCCTTACTTCTCACCAGACTTAACCAAGATAGCTTCTAGATACTTAAGTTCTGTGACCTCTTCCAGTCTTTCTTCCCTTATATCTTTTAACACAGTTTTGTATACTTTTTTGTTTCACTGAATAGGGTTTTGAAGAAAATATACTTTCACTCTATTTCCTTGCATATGCCATTATTTTACTTTTACTTGCATTTACTTAGTCGCCTATGCTTACACACATCATAAAACATTTACCACACTCTGCAACTCCTCTTCACTCTCAGCTCTCAGCAAACAACACAGTATCATCCACAAACAGGCTTGTCACTAGCCACCTTACTTCACTGCTACATCCCATCTCTTCGCCCCTTTTCTTTGGTCTTGGTTTCATCTGTCTTATCGCTCTATCCATGTATATGTTAAAAAGCCACAGTGATGCCATATAGCCCTGCCTCATACCCACATGTTTACCAAAACATTTGCTCAATTCTCCATCCACCCTTACACATGCATTTGTTACTGTATAAAAGAGGCATTTAGAACCAACCAACATTTGTACCCCTACCCCGTGTATCCTTAGCATTTCCCATAAAGCATTCCACTCATTTCTGTCATGTGCTTTCCTCAAATCTATGAAATTTTCATGAAGCTTCTAACCTTTTGCTACACACTTTTCCACAGTCATTTTCACCCCCAAAATCTGATCCACACATCCCCTACCCATCTTAAAAAACCTTAATCTGCATTCAGTCGCTTCCATCTCTTAAGAATAATGGACAATGGTATATCTGTATATCTCCGATGTCTGTTCCGTTTGGGAACCTCTTCAAGGGGTGGCCATGAGAAAGAATCTCCATAACTGTTGAACTCCAGTACCACTTCTTAGCCTTTAGTGTCTCACCCTAAGCAGGCCACTGGCAGAGAGCAACTCTGACACAGTGTTTTTAGAGGCTCCTACTTAATATACCCTCCAGCTTCTATTACCTAATGTGTCTACCCACTGATCCAACTTACTACTTCTACCTAATGCTCCCAGCTAATGTTCCTACCTATTACTTATATCCATTGCTCCTACCGTATTAGCAGAAAGCAAGGTTAGTGCATGGCACTCTGCAGAAAAATGGACAATAAATGAAAGTCAAATAAATTTCATACTTATTTAAATCATATAGAGGGTGTCATAGTATTGTATGTGAATGAGAGACTGTGGGAAAGAAATAGACCTATATATTTACCCATGAATACTTTCATCTTGACTTAACCATAAGTCACGTCAAGTGCATAGCATTCAGTGCATGTCATTTGATTACCACTTCTGTTTTTCTCTGCTTCCACACATACTACTTAATTATGTATCCTGGGCTTAACTAGAATTCTGTTTATCTATAAATCTAGATGTCTTTAAGATGCTTTTGAATTCATTCCATGTAGGTTTCTAATCTCACATGGTATTGCGCTAAATACTTTTCCATCTTGTTTACTGGGCTTTCCTTCGTTATTTTTATATATTATTTTTGTGTATTCCGAGGTTTTATTGCTAACTCAATTAATCTGTTTTGTCATAATTGTGACTTATTTTAGTCCAAGTTCAAAAGAGAAAGAGATATAGAGAGGTTGATAGGAGGTGGAAAACAGAAAGACTGAGGGAGATGAAGAGAGAGAGGAGAGAAAAGCGTTGGAGAGCATGGACAAAAAAGTAAAGGGGGGAAATGACAAATATGAGAGATGGTGAGTAAAAAGGGAGGGGGAAAAGGTGAGGCATACCTTCCTTTGAGTACCTACTACAGGATCTTGCCAAAAGATATAGGACTCGACACATTATTTGTGTGATGGAAAATATTATCTCTTGCTGCTACCATGCTCATTATACAACTGTCAGTCTTGGTATTTCACAGAACGGACTTCAGCCATTTACCAAGTTTTCTTTGTTTCTGAAGTTGCTCCATCCATGTTTCATATTTCTCTTGATAGCACTCTGAATAGTCTTTCCTTTTTCATCTAGGCTTTTGGTATTTTTGTTAGGTATTGTTTGTTATATTCCATGATAATCATGCAGACATAAGAACTCTATTTCTTCCTTGCGATGTTTTATTCACAGGATATTGTTTTAGGGAGGAGGGGTTGAGGAGAGGGAGGTAGATGATAATAACAATAATGAGTGAGGCACAGAAAGTCATATATATTACTGAGATTCACTCTTTTCAGTTCGTTTGTACTTCACATGGCATTTATATGAAATTAATATAAAAAGGTTTTTGGAGCATTTTCATGTGGGAAGATTTGTAAGTATCAGTCATGCTTAAACTACAAAACATAGTTATCTAGTTAAGGATACTTTGACATTATTTGTTAAAAAGAATTTAAATCATTAGTTTGTATAAAATTGTTTTAAAGCATTACAAGGACAAACTGTGCAGAGTTGATTGTTGTGTAGTCATGATTGTGATTAAACAGTAAATCACTTATTTCATAAGCATAAACATATTTCTCACTACATAGATTTGGGGTTATCCTTTATGCATTTTAAAGGTACAGAACGCACTGGAGAAGTGGATGAAGATGGAGAATATGAAGTCATTGTTGTAGATCAACACAATTCATCCATCCTAGCATCAGATCATTGCTCCACTGCTTCTTCTGGTCCACCATCACTTAAGGTAATTTTTATTTCTTCTGCTGTGTACTTTTATTTGAAATGTATGAATCATTCAATTTCAGAGTTTTTTCAGGCATTGTTTTAAGAGTTTATTAAAGTTTGACTAAAGATGTTACTAATATATGGAAGAGGTCATTGTGACATTGAAGCAAAGGGGTATAAGGGATATTACTATCTTTGTGTAGACTTATCCGTAATGATTGCAATTGGATTATGTAGTGAGTGCTTGATGTATTCAGCCGTTACTACGTACAGGTGTGGATTTGGGTATATGCTTCTAGGAACTGGAGTTCACGTTTTTATCATTTCTATTTAAGTGAGAGGGATTGTTAAAAGATTAGAATTTGAATTTAGTTATCCCTGTTGTTTGACTTGCATTGCAGGCTATTACATCATTTCAGGTTGTTTCATCATTTCAGGTGGAAAAGTTAGCCCAGATTATGAGTTCATATTGCTTGTGAGACTGAAATACAGCATTTGCTTGACATTTTTAAGCTGAATATCATTCCACTTGGAAGATTTTTTTTAGGTATAACTCCTTGTTAGAAAGCTCATAGGACCATGTTCTATAAGGTAGCTAAATACATATTGCAAGTCCAATGCCTTCCAAAAGAAGACCATGCCCCGAAGCAACCAGTTTAATGTGGACTGTAGCATATATAAGTATAAGAAATTGTAAAATAATAGAGAATGTTCAAGAGATGGGGCCCCATGATTGTACAACTTCCTTCTTGTGCAGTATGAATAGGCAATTGATTTATGAGAGCAGTATCTTGGTCATTATAATTGAAGATTACTAGAATTTGTAACTCAAATTTAGCCAAGATTCAGTAAATCCTGGATACAAGAAGACTAAGAACATTGCTAGTTCCCTGGATTGATATATAGTAGGTAAATACACTCTTTAGATCTGTTTGAGTGCACATACTAACATTTCTTTTGTATCAGTTCAGCTTCTTCACTTTTTTGGCTTTGTTGTGCAAGTTCACAGAAAGTTGATTACTTGTGTAAAGCAGATGGTAGTTATGTTGCCAGGAGATAGTCGTACAATTGGGCTGGTAATCCTTGAGACCAAGCAGTGTTTAGATTTTGAAATTCTAAAAACATAACTTGCAGATTGTGATGTGAACATGTAACATTAACAGGATACAGGTTTGAATGTTATTTGTATGAAACATAGTGTAGTTCCACTTACCTGGATCCCAATCATTTATATTGCTGGATGAAACCGACTAAAGTATCTGGATGCATCTCAGTCAGTTGACATATGTGTTGGTTGATTTATGATGATGAAAATTGGGTTAGTGGGGTTGGAGGCCAATAGGTATTATTGGAATATGTGCTAATTGGCAACTATGTGAACAAGATTTTTTTTATGTGAACATACTGAGAGGGGCAGCAGGTGAAATGTCAGATCATTTCTTAATATAGTTGAGTGTGAAAGTTGCTGATTACTTTATAATAAGTGGAAACATGTGAGAAAAAACTATAAAAGTGAGCAGGCTTTTAAAAGAGGTCTTTGGTTAGGGATACCAAGAGAGGTTGAGTGATGAATACCTTGAAGTGAGACTAAGTAAAACAAGGGAGTAGAAGGTATTGAGGGATTTGGTCTTAACCCCTTTACTCTGTTAGATTTCCTTTCCATCTCTGTGATCCTCAGTTTTTCAAGTTGTGGAGAAAATATGTTTAACCTTACAGGTTCAAAGGTAAGGAAAAAAATCATTTCATAAGTATATTTCATCCTCTGTTATTACATTCAAAATGTGTAGAATATTTGTAGATGGGTCAGCACTTTGTACTAAAAAGTATGGGATATTGTAAGGCATGTCAGATGAATTGCCACTATGCATGTTTTATCATGTATTGTACCCATCTATATATCCCTGATGCCTGTTACCTTCCAGAACTCCCTCATGGGGGTGGCCATGGGAAAAGTCTTTATAACTGGTTACCTCTACTGTTGCCTCTTAGTTTACACTGAAAACTGATTACTGATTACATATCATTTTGTTTTATAGGGTAAATCTCATTTTGGTATGATCAGTGTGATTCATTGATAATTTTTTCTTAAAAGGGAAAATGGAAAGCTTGTTAAATATCAGCTGCACTAGTCAGATGCCGTTTTTTCAAGGTTAGTTGGGTGTTGACAACACTGCCTCCACCTTTGCTAGAAACACCTCCTTTCTTATCTTGATCAACATTCAATGCTGGAAGAATGAATGTCCTCAGAATCATTCTCCTCATGATCTGAAGAAAAATCACCATCATCAAGAAATTCAGTATCCTCCTGGGTCTTTTAAGTCTTGCTTAAAGCTGCTCAGAGTCCTTCCAAGAAAACTCCTGAGAATATGCTGTCATTGACATGGTTTGAGGCTGACTGACTGTCAGGAGAAATTATTGTGCACTTCTATTTTAGCAACTATATAGGCTCAGCTGGTGGCCTTGAAACATAGGCATAGAACTCACCGTGTAACTTTCTGTCTAAAGGAGTTTTTCAGGCGGGTAGCCATTCAGATAACTTAAGGAGTTATATTTCAGATGAAGTGTTTTGGGTGCATGAGGTGTTTTGCAGAAATGTGAGAGCATTTGAGTGGGATGTGGGATGATTAACTAGTTTGCAAGAAAGAAAAGGGAGGTGTGGATGTTATATGCAGGAATGTGCAGTCACATTGCTAAATCAGATCTTATGAAGCTGTCAAGGTAAACTACAAAGTAATGTATGGGGCTTGGCTATGGATGGTAGGGTCTGGTTTTGGTTCATTATACTTAAGGGCTAGAGATACTGTGATAATGAGGCCATTGTTTTTTTGTTCATGACACTGCCATGCTGTGGTGGGAGAGGCAGTTAGGTATTAAAATTTTGTTGAAAGTCCTCTGACTTCATAGATTAAGAAGTAACTTTACTGTAGAGCCATGACTGCCATATACATTGCTAATTTATAGTGTTCCTTTGAATGTATATACCTATCTCATATCTAATGTTAAAGAATAGAGCCCTGAAAATTTTGTGGGCAACTTAAATGTTTTGCCATGGCAATTATCTTCTACACAATTATTTCCCCAGCTTGCCAGGTCTCCCATTAACCACCCATTTTCTCCACATTTTTATTTGTCTAAATGATTATTAGTTCATGCATTAGGTAAGAACCTGCTAAAGAGAACTATGTAGAAAAATATACGACAAATGCAATTTACCGTGTTATTCACTGAGTATAAGTTGAATGGAACAGAGAAGGGGGCCAGGTGAGGATATTCCCTCTAAGGCCCAGTCCTCTGTTCTAAACGCTACCTCGCTAACGTGGGAAATGGCGAATAGTATGAATATATATGTATATAATATATATATATTATACTTAATATATTCATACATATTCACCATTTCCCGTGTTAGCGAGATATCGTTATAAACATAGGACTGAGCCTTAGAGGGAATGTCTTCACTTGGCCCGTTACTCTGTTCCTTCTTTTGGAAATTTTAAAAAAGAAAAAAAAACTGGGAGGGGAGGATTGAGAGGGTGAAAGCATGTACAGAGCATCGCATTGGGAAAGAGGAGTGTGGTTTCCGAAGTGGTAGAGGATGTGTGGATCAAGTGATTGCTTTGAAGAATATATGCGAGAAATACTTAGAAATACAGATGGATTTGTATGTATCAGTTAGGGATCTAGAGAAGGCAAATGATAGGGTTGATAGAAATAGTTTGTGATGGGTTTTAAGAGTATACGGCATGGGAGGTAAGTTTACTGGGAGCAGTGAAAAGTTTTTACCAAGGATGTAAGGTATGTGTATGAGTAGGAAGAGAGGAGAGTGATTGTTTCCCGGTGAATGTTGGTCTGTGGCAGGGGTATATGATGTCCCCTTTGTTGTTTAATTTGTTTATGGTTGGAGTGGCTAGGCAGGTAAGTGCAAGAGTTTTTGAGAGAGGGGCAAGTATGCAGTATGTTGGGATGAAAGGACCTGAGAAGTGAGTCAGTTGTTGCTTGCCGATGATACAGCTCTAGTGGCTGATTCATGTGAGAAACTGCAGAGGTTAGTAACTGACATCACGTCGACCCTGGTATACCACATTGTTCCAATTCACTCTATTCATTTCACTCCTTTCACCCTCCTTATGCTCCGGCCCTGATAGCTCAAAATCTTTTTCACTCCATCCTTCCACCTCCAACTTGGTCTCCTTCTTCTTGTTCCCTCCACCTCTGACACATATATCCTCTTTGTCAACCTTTCCTCATTCATTCTCTCCACATATCCAAACCACCTCAACACACCTTCTTCTGCTCTCTCACCTGCACTCTTGTTATTTCCACATATCTCTTTTACCCTTTCATTACTTACTTGGTCAAACCACCTTGCACCATGTATTGCCCTCAAATACCATTTCCAATACATCTGCCCTCCTCTGTTCAACGTTATCTATAGCCCTTGCCTCGCAACATATAATATTGTTGGAACTACTAGTCCTTCAAACATACCCATTTTTGCTCTCCAAGATAATGTTCTCTCCTTCCACACATTCTTCATGGTTCCCAGAACCTGCACCCCCTTCCCCACTCTGTGACTCACTTCCACTTCCATGGCTTCACTCGCTGCTGCGTGCACTCCCAGATATCCAAAACACTTCACTTCTAATTTTTTTCTATTCATACTTACATCTCAACCCTGTTGAACCTGTTAACCTTGCTCATATTCACATTCACTCAACTTTTTCTTTTCACACTTTTCCAAACTCCGTCACCAACTTTTGCAGTTTCTCTCGAATGAGCCACCATTGCTGTATCATCAGTGAACAACAACTGACTCAGTTCCCAGGCCCTCTCCAACATACTGCATACTCGCCCCTCTCTCCAAAACTCTTGCATTTACCTTCATAACCACCCCATCCGTAAATAAAGTAAACAACAATGGGGACATCACACACCCCTGCCGCAGACCAACCTTCAGTGGGAACCAATCAGTCTCCTCTCTTCCTACTTATGCTCAAGCCTTACTTCCTTGATGAAACTTTTCACTGCTTTTAGCACCTTCCCTCCCACACCATATACTCTTAAGACCAAAATCAAAGCATCTCTATCAGCCCTATCATGTACCTTCTCCAGATCCATAAACGTCTCACAAATTCATCTAAGTATTTTTCACACACATTCTTCATAGCAAACACCTGATCTGATCCACACATCCTCTACCACCCTTTCAATCAATACCCTCCCATAAAATTTTCCAAGTAATCTAAAAAAACTTATGCCTCAATGGTTTGAACATTCACCTTTATCCCCTTGCCTTTATACAGTGGCACTATACATGCATTCTTCCAATCCTTAGGTGCATCACTATGATCCATACATGCACTGAATATCCTTGCCAACCAATCAACAACACAGTCACCCACTTTCTTAATAAATTCAGTTGCAATGCCGTCCAAACTGCCGCCTTGCTGGATTTCATCCTCCGCAAAGCTTTCACTATTTCTTCTCTCTTCACCAAATCATTCTCTCTGACCCTCTCACTTTACACACCACCCCAACGAAAACTCCATACATCTGCCACTCTCTCATCAAACATATTCAACAAACCTTCAAATTACTCCATCTCCTTCTCACTTCATGACTACCTGTTATCACTTTCCCCCTTGCCTCCTTCACCGATTTTCCCATTTGTTCATTTGTCTTTTGCATGTTATTTACCTCTTTCCAAAACATCGTTTTGTTCTCCCTTTAATTTAATGATACTCTGTCATCCCAGCTCTCATCTGCCCTCTTTTTCTACCCTTGCACCTCCCACTTGATATCCTGCTCAACTTGATACTGCACACTATTTTGGCTCATTTCTTATGCTAGATCCCAACCTTATTGTATAAGGGAGAAGCACTTTACACGGTCATGAGTGGTAAATCTGGCTTGTTTGTAAGGGCTTAGATGCACAAAGCTTGATACATGATTTTTTGATATATTAGGTTGGTTCCCCGTTGGTTTAACATTTTCCTTCTGGTAATATATTTGCCCCGTCAATGTTCCCCTTACTTTTAGAGACTGTACTGGTAGTGTCAATTCTGATCAGATCAAAGGTCCTGATGTTATACATGTATCCTCTTTTACTTTTC
>JAUTXX010125260.1:0-14531 GCA_032273605.1 Panulirus laevicauda
GAGAGAGAGAGAGAGGATGGACTGCGCGTGTACGAGATGGATGATTTGAGTCATAAAAATACTTGTGTGATAGATAAGTGAATGCGAGGGACTGTGGTGATGCACAGACATGCAGTTGGATGAACGGGACTACATACGAGAAATGAACTGAGAGAGAGAGAGAGAGAGAGAGAGAGAGAGAGAGAGAGAGAGAGAGAGCAGCGGGGGAAGGAGTGCCTTGCATCTTGTGAAAGGAGCCGTCCTGAAAGGCTCTCTCTCTCGCTCGTGTGCCACGTGTTTGCTGTCACAATATTTTATTCAGGCAGGAAACGTAGACCCGCTAGATAAATAGCCCGAGTCAGTTATACCTCAGGTGGTAACAACAAAAAACGCGGAATGAAATTAATATTAAATGAAAATGTGAAAAGTGAATCAGACTTGGCCGTACTTTAGCGAAAGAATCGGCGTAAGAGACTGAAGAATGAAGTTCTGGAGGAGGTGATTATTTTAGTGAGGTTGGAGGGAGGCGGAGCCGAGGTTGACGAGTTGCCACTCTCCCACCCCACACACACCCACACATACTCACACTGCTCCTCATGCTGCTCTCTCATACTCCCAGGCTGGTGAACCCCGTCACTCTGCAACAACACGCGCTCTGGGAATACGAGACTGAAGCAGCGAGCGTAAGAATGACACAAACTAAGAATGTGACAATATGTATGTGAGACAACTTCACAGGCAGTGGTTGAGACTCGAGGATGCGCGTGTGAGACGACAAGAACGTTCGTTAGGGGGGGGAACGAACTCTGAGCTCGTGAGATTAAGTAATTACCTGAATGTGAAGTAACAGTATTACTCGCGGGAAATGATGTAATTCAAGTAGATTAAGAAAGGGTGGGACTGTGTGAGACCACAGTACGATTAAATACACTTACAAGGGTAAGATATACGAAGTATCCGAGGCTCAAGTCAACACATCAGCAGATGGTATGGTGAAGCATGTAGACGATGCAACCCAGGCACTGTTAGTAACGCTGCTCGTAAAAGAAAATTTATAGATATCTTGATATGAAATATTTTCAATCCCTTGAGCATGACGGTACGGTCCTTGGGAATCATGACTTGGTGTTTGACCTGATTTACGACGATGAGGTCAAAGGACTGCCTATCATACCCGAGGGTCGTTTCGTTCTGCCGAAGGGGTTACACTGTTTAGGTACGATTGTAAAACAGTGAAGTTATAAGACTGTAACATAAGAGTAAGTGGGATACTGACGCTATTTCAGTGAAGATATAAATGATTGAGGTGATCAGTCGAGATCACTGTACGAAGGTAGAGTCAAAGAACATATGTTGCCTAACATTAATTATTTCATACACAGCGAAAGTGTGCATAGGTTTATCACAACTTTCCTTGAGTTCATGGCAGCAGACGGCACAAATAAAGCACATCTCTTAACTTAGCTGCGTTTGATGTTTGCAACTATGAAAATCACTTTATGCGATATAGCAAGAAAAATGGTGGTCGGTTCCTGCACTGGATGAAATGATATTTCTCCAACAGAAAGTCTGCTGTGTTGTTTCAAGGCTACAAAAGTGATGGTAAAGACATGCAACTTGTTACTCCTCAAGGTGGAGTACTAAGCCCCACATTGTTCGATACGCTATTCCTTTTGCATAACCGCTCGCAGGATAAGTATGGGATGCCCATTAACGTAGCCGATGACAACGGCACAACTCGGTCAATAGATGGGAACTGAAACATCAGTGAGCAGGTGAGTAGTAATGTTAACAAGTATATCTGCGCAGAGGTCGACGGGAACACAGGGAGTCATTATTCGCCTTGAGTTTACGATGAGTTCCTGTTCTTTTGTGTACTGGCGAGTTATTCAGCTATGATTTATTCAGGGTGGTATGTAGGATGTACTAGGTGAAAAGAGGCGCGATCTGGCGAAGACTATGGACACCAGGAGAATAGCCGAGGAAGGCAGGGAGACAAGGTTAGGAAGGGGAGCGGCTGGAAATCATGGATGAGATGGAAATGTGATTTGAGGGAGAACATTAGTGAGAGGTGATGATACTGACGGCCTTGACCGTCCACTCGGAATATGATTCTGCCGTTACCGTCTGGCCAGCGGTGGGTGATGACACTGTCCCTCACTACATCACACACAACTCCCCTGCTCGAGGTGTACGAGGAACATTGAGGTTGGACCTGACTCACGAGTTCGTAGATATCACTTTAACGTCGACCTCAAGATCATTCATGATGGATAGTTATCATATACTGTATTTCTATTAAAGTTAACATATTTCAAAGACACGTTTGCCTGCTTAGTTCAAAAGTCTTATATGTAAGATGATTCGGAATTCACGTATGTTCAGAGAGTGAAACGCACACACACACCACACACACACACACACACACACACACACACACACACACTCACATTTTATCAGCCTACACGAAATCGCGACCGAGCAATACTAGCAGAGAATCCGGCCCACATAGTATATTATGTGTAAGAGGCAAGGGTCCGCTGAGGTTGGTTAAAAGTGGGAAATACATTACATTAGTTTCCCCCGCACACCAGCCCTGGCCTCCGCCGATGGTCTCGTCTTAATATCCCTCACCAGCAGACGTGCAGACGGCGGGCTGGGAGACGCTAAATCCCCTGTCATGTTTACATCTGGGATTTCAACGCTTAATCAACCGAGTGGGACCGGGAAGTGGAGACATACCCGGCTATGTTTTTCCGCACAAAATCAAATAATAAGTCTATTTTCGTGTGCAGAGAACTGCACGTGGTGATGGACGCGGGGAGTGAGTTTTGGACGGTGGGCACAATGAGTGTGTAAAGCCGAAGCTGACCGAGTTTAAGCGGCCGTTAGCGTTTGAGGGCTCTCTAAAATCCCAGTGTGAGCAACACATTTCGGGTGTAATCTAGGGAGTGCATGAATCCTGACAGTAGTGGCTAATATAACTTTAACATATTTACCGGCCGCTGGCACGTTTAGAGAGCCGCGCGGTCCATTACTGGCGAGAAGTTAGGCGGTAAGTAAAGCCCCGGCGGTAGACGGTGAGGTTGGCTGCCACCGCTTTAGAGACAGGAACCTCCTCCCGCTACTGCTGGTGGTGAGGGTGGTGGTGCGGGTGGTGAGCTGGTGCTGTGGTCGGAGACCATGAGGTGACCTGTGAGCAGTCTGCACCCTGTGTGTGTGTGTGTGTGTACTGGTTCTGGCGACATGTTGAAAATGAGAATTGTGCGGACAATGGCCCCATAACGGCTGGTGCACCAATCACCTGTTAAGAAATTCATCTGCCATGTGGTGGTGAAGGCGGACATGTAACCAGACAGACATGATGACGTTTATACTGGTGTTACATTCACTTCTTTTAAGAAATACGTTTTCATTCACGCGAGTGTATGAATGAAACACTCGAGTGAACGCGCGAACATCTCTAGTGAATCAGGAGCATGAACCGTGTTCATGAACCACAGGTGAATCTCTTATGAAGCATATAATGAACCACACAAGTGTGTCACACGAATAATCCTCACGTCTTGAATGAACTCCACAGTTGGTTCCAGTGAAGCTACACCAATAAATGTAAGTGAACTATGAACCTGGACACCAGAGTGACCCTCAGAAATTAAGTGGACTACATAAAGCAAGTACAAGAATAAAACATTTAAGTGAAAGATGAGTGAAGCATACAGATGAGACGAATGAACCACAAAAGTGAATCACACAAAGATACGAGAATGAATCATGATAGTGAATATAAGAAACAAGACGGATGTATTACACAGATGAACCACAAAAATGAACTAAATGAGCAACACACAAGTATAAGTGAATCATGCGAATAATTGAGGTAATATAGTAAACCAAATGATGGGACTTTACAAAGAAAACAGTGAGTAGAAGTGAGTCACTCGAGCGAATCATATGAATGAACATATCCGCACGAGTGATTCCGGTTAGCGAACCATCCAACGAAACAAAATGAACCAGACAATGAACAGCAATGACACGGGAGCGAAGCACATGAACAGATCTCCCAAGTGAAATGATACAGCTGCGCAGTGAAGCCATAACAATGAAGACAAAAGTTTCCGAAACGCTCTTTGGTTGTGGTACAGTGACCCCCTCGCTGCACGTACTGACAGATGGCTGGTTCTGTATGACTTCTTGGTACAATGACGGGGTTGAGTTAGCGGCGGGAGTGCGGAGATGAAGCACCCGTCCTGCTCAGTGAAGGATAAGTATCAATGAGATGTGGCGGAATGTAGTACCAAACCCCGGGTGAAAGATGCGACTCCCCGTCACCGCGGTAATAGCTCCCAGGAGGCGAGGCAGCAGAACAGGTGGTAATGGATGTAGGGGAAGCAAATGACAGTTCACCAGGGCAAGAGCGACGTCCTGGAACCATTCCAACCTTACTTTACCGTTCCTCCCGGAAACTTGGAAATAGAATTACTGTAGACTCGGTAGAAGCGGGAGGAACAAAAACCAATATTGGAAGAGCACGAATATATTGTGGGAGTCTCCGGTATCGGGACCCGAGGGAATCCAGTACCATAGACAGCGAGGAAACAAATGACTGTCTTGGAGGAGGAGTAGGGAGTGTAGATGGCGGCCATGTTGTGTGAGGGTGTAGAGTGTGAGGCTGGTGTGAGGTGAAGGGAGCAGGCAGTGTGGGCACTCGGCCCTCTTCAACCTCATCTAAAATTGCCTCCTTCCCTCTTCATGAACTCTCATTTCTGTTATGGTCCGCATCGCTCATTATGGCTGACCGTAGCGCCGTCTCCAGAGCGCTCCCTCACACTCGTACACGTGACCATTTCATACACTAGCAGTTACTCTACTTCAGTTGCTCATAATTACTCGTATGTATGATTCGCACCTCCTCATGGCCCTCACCTCATAATCCCACCCCTGTTCTCCCTCACCCGCTACCGTCCCTATTCCTCCAAACATTCCCTCCAGTCCCTTGTCTCCCTCACACTTTTCTCGTACCTTCAAAACAAAAGAGAAGGCAATAAGCACCACCAATAGCCCGCCTGTGGTAGTGTTCAGTATTGATCTCCTCTCCTCTCTCTCCCTTCCCCCCAAGTACTGCTACACCCTCGGGTATTGCCACACCTCAGGGCACTGTCACACCCTCGGGAATTGCCACACCTGAGGATACTGCCACAACTGATGCTAACTCATCCTCGGTTGTATAGACATTCCTGTGACTGGCGTACCTTGGAAGGTGGTAGTGAGCCAGATGCCAGAATGTATTCAGGGGCAGCGTCCACATTCCCGAACGCCTCCCTCCCTGTCGGTCAATCGGGTACCAGGGCCACTGTGTCTGGTACAGACGCTGGTATCGCCTTATTTCATGCCACAGAATCCTTAGCCACAGCCGAGCAACCTATGAAATTTCATATCCCTTTAAGTTAAAGACTTTTACTCATCCAACATTTACTTCTTTTTTTCTATATATTCGGCCAAAATTCTCGGAAGAAGATTTAAGGTTTTTCAAGTATTGACTTCGATCGAGTGGCGGCCATCTTTGTTGTTTGTGGGTTCAACAGTTGTCAGCATTCTGTTCGTTGTGGAGGTCAGATAACGGCAGAGGTCTACACAACGTATGATCGTGGTGGTTGTGTGTACCTGCGACAAGTTCGTCTGGTGGGTTGTCGATTTGTACTCGCTGAAAGTCGCTCAAAAAAGAGGAGAAAAAAACAAACTAGTATGTCAATACGCCACTCTTTAAGACCCTTGATAACGACGATACGATCCTTCAACACGACGGTACGATTCTTGTGCAGGATGGGACAACTCTCGAGTATGATGTTCTTACCTTTCGACCTGACCCTTAAGGGTCATGTCAAAGACAAGGCCATCGTACTCTCGTGGTCAGGCAGTTACCACGCTCAGTGTGAAGTCCAGTAAAGATCGATTTCTCTACAAATTTGGCTTTACATTACATGTAGCTCTGTACCTGTGGTTTAACTCTGTATTTGTGGTTTGCGCCAGTAAAGGTATTATGCGGTGCTGCTGAATAAGTTAAAAATATATATATGTAATGTTTATTGTTTTATTAGTAGAGAGACACACTGTGCTCGGTGCTGTAAATTCTCTCTGTGTGGTGTTGGCCATTGTTGGAATTACTTTCTCTAACATGTTCCGGCAGAATTTAGCTTAAATGGAACGAAACTGTTGAACATGGGACGCATGGTAGCTGAGGATTGTTCTTTTTTTTTTGTCTTCACGGCGTGTGTTGCTGTTTGTATCCTGACCAAGTCCACACACAGTACACAGACTTACTCCTACTGCAGCTTACAATACTCGCATCATCCACGGACACTGTCGTAGTCCCGGATTGTGGCACATTGTAAACTTTCACCTTTCTGGATACAATCACACTGCCAGGTACTGTCATGCTCCCATATACTGTCGCGCTCCCAGGTACTGTCACACTCCCAGACACTGTCACTCTCCAATACCGTGATACATCTTGGTGCTGCCAGAAGGCAAAATAATGCAACAGAGCAGCAGGCACTGCCACAACCGTGAGTATCGCCCTCTTACCACACTCTCCCTCATTATCATCGCCCTAGATCCGCTAGCCTCCACACCCTGGGTCACCTCCATGTGTCAGGAACATTGCCACACCATATTTTACTGCCACTAACTGGCAACTGTTTATATCTTGATAGCGCCACCCTCACCCCTACGTACAGCCAAACCCCTGGGTGCTGTGACACTCTTAGACATAATGGTTTCCTTTCCATTGGTACTGTCACGTACGCTGCCACACCTGCTGGACGTGCCACACCTTTGGTTATTGCCATCGCCCAGGACACTGCCATACCCCCGTATATTGCCATCGTCTAGCACGTTGCCATGCCCGTGGATTTTGCCATAAATCCAGCACATGACCACACTCCTGGATATTGCTACATTCCTGGAAGCGTTCACATTCTCCGCACTGTATACCATGACTTCCTGTATGTCCTCAGCCTCGGGCATGTCTCCACACTCCTGGAATTGATAGATATTTCCCCTAATGCTCGAATCGTCCATTGTTTCTAGATATTCACAGATCCAAGAATTTTTGAATGTTGAATATCTCCAGACCGGGGCATTTCCAGACCTGACATGTTCCCAAATTCCCGATACTCTCGAAAGTTTCGATATTCCTCAGTCTGCATATATTTGTGAATCTCTGGATACTTTAGCTTTCGGATATTCCTACATTGTAGAATATTCTAACACCAGTGATCTTTAATATCTGGACTCGCCCAAGATTCTCAATATCCTGGAATTACCTGACATAGTTTCCAGTCATCCGTATAAGAATTTCCAGACTTTTGACGTACCCACACCACCGTATCCCAGGTCACTAAACCACGGATGTCCTTTCAGTGCTGTCGCATAATCCCCAACTTCAAGAATATTTCCAGACCCTACTGGGATATGCCTAGACCCTCGGGATATTCCTAAAACCCCATATGTCTTTTGTGGTGGGATAATGGGCAAATTTGGGCTATTCCCAGGGGCAAGATTTGGCGGGATGGCTTGCAACCCCGGGTCTTCACACGAACAGCCTGACCTAAGCTGTACCACAACTACAGGAGGGACAGGCCTCAACGCGCCACATAAATTACAAAATCAATAACTTCCCAAGTTGTAATTCTTACCGAAGTCTGATTGTATTTGTCTTTTCTTTCGCTGTTCTTACGTAAAGGTAATTGGAAATTGATGATTTACGGTTTTGTTTTTCTTATGTTGCATATAATTCGTGCCTTTCGGTAGAATCCGACATTTTCCTTAAGATTCTGGTTAACGAGCAGTGACGAGTAATCTCGTCCCTTTCTGGTTCCCAGGTGAGGCGCCTTATCATTGGCTCTCAGACGTCCGCGTCCCCATCAGGAGCTTTGGAAAGGCCGGCTGGACTCGCAGGTAAGTACGAGGTGATATCGTTGTCTGTAGAAGTTATGAGTGTGGTTTGTGGGAGGGATTCCAGAGACGTAGTGACTGGCGTGGCTGGAGGAGGTGGGGTGTGTGTGTGTGTGGTGATGACTCGGAGCGTTGAGGGAAAGCAAAGGAATCTTTACTCAAAGCAGGTGTCTCCTGCCGACATATCCTGGGGTTTGTCGAGGTTGCATTTCCTTACGCTTATTACAGCCTTCTCTGTAGCGCTGTAATACTGAAGCCGTTTCATAACGTTAGCTTTGTGTGAACTTTCTTTTTGTTGAGATATTCATACTTAAGCTGATGGATGATGTTTGATTCGTTGAACCTTCGTGACTATGAAGGTTTTATCCTCGTTAACTTCTATACTCGTTAGTTCTTCATGATAAATATGTCCCAGATTATTTCACGTCATTGAAACGTATGTATAAACCTTCATAAACCTTCGTGTGTGTGTGTGTGTGTGTGTGTGTGTGTGTGTGTGTTTGTGCGTGTGTGTTGCGCTATAAAGAGGTATGAAATCTAATGTGAATGTAAGGAAATAATCTGGTAACATTATCCTGGATGTGACCATTATCAAGATGTCAAGGAACAAGCAGTAATTTGCTGCAGTTAACTGCTACGTCTGGCTGACCATATTTACTGTGTCTAGCTCGGACGCTGAGCGATGATAAAGGGAAAGGCGGAGTCGATCGATGTGCATAATGTATATAACCATCGTTCGTAACATTATTAGAATTATTGGTTGAAACTTACCAGTTGGAATTTGTAATAGTTTATTTATCGTTATTTAGATATAAAGAATACATTATTGACAGCTTACTAGTTTGAATTTGTAAGAGTTCATTTATCATTATTCAGATATAAAGAATACTGTACATTATTGACACCTTACCAGTTTGAATTTGTAAGAGTTTATCGTATATAAAGAATACATTATTTACTTTTTCTGTGGCATAGGAATAAGTTGTTGAAATTGTACGTAGTTGGAGTTCACGGTATGTTACGCGTTGACAAGGAAGTAATATACCACACGCCGATACTGTATCACTGGAGTTTCCATATACATGGCGAGTCTGTCTGTGCTGGATACATTTCCATGTTTGAGAGCCACTCACCTCGAGCACCACCCACCGGAATGTCAATAGGAATTGACTCGAGTGTATGTATATATATATATATATTTCCTTCATGTTACATTAGTTTCAGTTCGTGATAGTCTTGTTCCCGGAAACGGGTCGTCACCGAAAATTATTCTCGACTCACAGTTGACGCTTTTGTTTTACCACATTATCATTTTTGAGATATTCAGATGTACCGTTTGCGAACACGTTTACAACAACAGACGCGTTCTTGTAAATCGCTGGTCGCTATTGTAGATGCTGGTTGTAAGGATAGGTGGTAAGGCCCCAGGCAGACGCGATGGGGTGCCTGCCTTAATAACCTCACGTGCAGCGGTCCCTACACGTTGGTTAAAAGTGTATTTGATTCATGCGACGTGAGTGTGGGAGCCTAGGCTGAGGGTCGGACTGCAGCGAGGGTTGTACGGCTACATCTCCTCAACACGCTGGTGACACTCTGGACGAAGCGCGCCAGTTATACTGGCAGTAAAAGAGAGGCGTGAGAAGGGTTTTTAGTCAGCGCTCAGGAAATTGCGTAATTTAGAGTAAAGGACGAGAAACAAATGGAATTAGGAAGAGGGGAAATGAAGATGCTTCGGTCACATAGACTGGCAAGACTAGTAATGCTGGGGTATAGTTTGGTTAGGAGACGTATAGGCCAGGGTTTGTTTATGTCAGACTGCCATGCTGTTGGCGGCTGAAGGAGACGAGAGCCAGAGGTAATTGTTGCCGGTGCGTCACGTCGTGCTGGCTTTATCTTCGAATCCTCCGCAAACTGACAATCTTGGATGAGACAAAGGAAGATAACCCTGAGCACGGAGACGGAGGCAGCTCGCGAGGACATTGTGGCTCTGATACAGACGGAAAAAGTGCCGGAGATTTAGTCGATGACGGACTGTTAACGTGCAGCCAGAGAGTACGTAGAGTCGTCCATCGAAGTATCAAATGCTGTTGCCGGACGTTACAACAACAGACCAAGTTTGCTGGGACTTCAAACATTTGCCTCCGTTGACTCGGCGGATGGCAGATTTTCTCGTGGCTACACAGATATTATGATGGAGGGAATAACAAGAAATAAACGCTGGTGTCTTATATATTGCTTTCTTGGCTGTTGCTCCTGGTCATAACGTAGCTCGGGTTACGTTCAAACAAACTTACGCAATCGTCTACTCAACTCTTACGCAATTGTCGAGACGGAGCTTTGCCTCTGAATTTGTTCGAATCCCTCTATATGAGCTTGGGTTACTGCGTAAACACGAACAATTGATAAGAGATGATGAAGAAGCAGACGCTGAATGTGGATGTGATGATCGGGTGCTTTGAAAGCCGTCCAAATCACAAGGATGTAAAGGTTGACGATGAATAGGATGCAGTACCTACTAATGTTTTTATAGATATTCGAATCCCTCGAAGATATTGTGGATAAAATGCCTGATCACTAAATTCAAGTGAAGTCCAGTATAGTGCAAGAAAGCAAGAAAGTCAAAACAAAAGAAAATCTGCAGGCGTGTGGAGAGTTGGATAGAGGACAGACACAGTGAATGATGAAGAAAAGATGACACCCAGAGTCCATGGACGAATATAGCATAACAGAATCCAGGGAACACATCTACTACACCTCCAGCAATAGTTCATGTTCATTCTGTTAATCTTTCTTATACAGTCGACAACTTTAGCTTGTCGGTAAAATATTAATCTCCGGAGTTAGTGTGTACATGTTCATATAACATGTACATAATATATGTGTTGCATTTACTGTAACAAAATGCGATATAATGTAATTTCATCATCAGTTTGCAGGTGTACCAAGTGCACACAGATATACCAGGTGTAATTTGATATGCACAAATATATGTAGATGGTGTGTATGTTATGCAGGTACCTGAATCAAACATATGAGACTGCGAAGATGATATTCGCTTTATGAAGTATATGAACTTATTCTTGAATTTCGACTTCATTAGAAAGAATGAGCATGGTGCTCTACAGTCATGAAAGGTTTTGGTAGTTACTTATGAGATTCTATCAGCGGCTTATAACAGCTTGCACGTAGCGAAGTCACCAGCCTGGGGTCAGTGTCACATACAATCAGTGTTCCCGGCTTGGGTCAGTGGCACAAACAAGCAGTATTGCCGATCTGCGTCAGTGACACAAGCACTTCCCATATTATTTTTGTGATGACCACCATTACGAGGATTGAGCGTTATCATAGTTCCTTCTTTCCTCGGACAGGAAAGCTGTCGAATTCTCTTCCTTTCTTTATTTTCCTCACTTCCTCTACCCTTCCCTCCTTTAAATAATCGGTTGTACGGACACTTGGTGAACTCAGATTAATCTCGCCCATTTTCTTTTCCTCGTTCTCTGTTTTCCCCTTCCTCCGAGGCAGCCGCGATTGGGTCATGCTTTTACCCTGACTGGAGCGGCATCAATAAAAAGAAATACAATTAGCGCACAGTTTTTCTATCGTTCATGTTACCACCAGTGATTCTGCTAACTTTCCACACTCATCTCTGTGTTACCACCAACGACTCCGCTAACATTTCCTTACTCCTCTCAGTGTTACCACCAGTGATCCCGCTAACATTTCCTTACTCCTCTCAGTGTTACCACCAGTAACCTCGCTAACATTTCTTTACTCCTCTCAGTGTTACCACCGGTAACCCCGCTAACATTTCCTTACTCCTCTCAGTGTTACTACTAATGACTCCGCTAATATTCCCTCGTTCGGCTCAATCCTTCACCAGAATACTCTTGTTTGCAGTTACTGGAGTTGTTGCTTAGTAGTCTCCGTGTTTGTTATTCCTTCTGGTTGTGTAGTCTGTCTGAGTTTCGTGTGAGGTGGGAAAGCTCAGCTGTCGTCCAGTAATATCATCGCTGGAATTTTCAAGTTGATATTCGCTTTAGAAAACGATGTATCGAGGTCACCTTATAAATCTGATAGTGTGTTGTGTAATGATTTCAGAATATTGGAATGTTACTTATTTCTTTTTTTTTCGTTTTTAAATTTGGAGCATGGGCTGGTAATGTGGAGCAGGGGTTGGTGTTATATTATATTATAACTCTAGCATTCACTAACTGGTGTTATTACAGACTTGTGCCGAAATTCGGCAATATTCAGACTTATGCTGCACGTGTGGGTGGGAAGCGATGATGTTTTGTGAGGAACTGGGATGTGTGTAGATCGCTCCCACCACCTCTGTCCTGACGGTGCATGACGGTGTGTACGACACTTTCTCTGTCCTGACGGTGCATGACGGTGTGTACGACAGTTAGGTAGAGTTCTTAGTCGATAGATATTTTCAGAATGATCTTAGAACATATTATGGGTCGTGCATGATAACCCACGATTCTCAAAGACATCTTAATGGTTACTAAATAACACAGTATGTAAATAAAGAAATCGTCAGGACCATCAGGAAACGAGGAAAATTAATATAGATGTACAAATCACTGAAGATCCATTATGTAGTTTGTTCATTACTTGCTGAATACTTCCTTAGCTTCGCACAGTTTTGGAGGCGATACGTGGAGAATGTAAGATATACGAGCTAGTCAAAGTGTATAAGTTAGTAAAGGAGACCATTCTCTGTCTCTTACACCAGTCGGTATTGTTCCATCAACAAAGGAAAACGGATTTTTGAAGCCGTCATCCAGAGCACCTGATTTCTGAGGAAGGAAAAAAAAAAAAGGGGGAAAAACTAGCACACGCCAGACTCGCAGGTGACTGCACTTTCGCCCTAGCCAGAGCAACAGTCAACCAATAACTTTGTGTGACTGACGTGTAACCAGAAACCCTTTCCAAGTATTGGAAATTTCAGTTAGAAATAACTCGGCTCTTTCAGCGGCGTTGCTTTTACTGACTGCAGAAAACGAGAGACTTTCATTTTATCTTTTTCTAATTTTCCAGGGACGATTGCGACTGTCAGTGAAGTTTGGTTGATACCAAGAAATTTTATTTGACATTTTGTAGTTGTCCGTTGCATAACCTCGGATTAATACATGTACTGATGATACAGTTGAGGGATCGCCTGCGTCTCTCATTCCTCTTTCGCTTCTCGTGTAATCGTCTCGTTTGTCCTCTTCTTGTGTCTTGTATATCCTCCTTCTTCTGCTCTCTTTTGTCTCTTCCTTGGTCGCGTCCCTTCATCTCCTTGTGGCCTTGCCTGTATTCTCTTCTCTTGTCTACTACGCTTTCCATCTGGTGTCCTCTTTGTGTTTTCGTGTCCTCTCCTCCCCGTCCCGTGGTGTGTGTGTGTGTGTGTGTGTGTGTGTGTGTGTGTGTGTCTTATTTCCGCTATATTAATCTCGGAGATGTGTCGCTGCTTGTGCTCCTCATAGTGTTTTGTTCTTACGTTACTTCTTGTGTCTCCAATCTCCTGTCTTGTCCTCTTCTCCCTTCCTTATATCCAATTCTTTCTTGTTCCGGTGTTCCATCTTGTCTCATTCCCTTGTTTCTGTGTACACCTCTAACCATATCTAGCTTCGTCTGTCGCTCTCCCTGTATCTTGCCCGTATTAATGCTTCCTGTCTTCCTCTTTTGCCTCCCTCTCTGCGTCTCCTCTGTCCCCTTCCTATGCTCCCACCTTGTGCTTCCTTCGTACATTTTCTTACTGTGAGTTCCTCCTCCTCAGGGTCCTGCATCCCTGCTTTTGTCCTGTCCTGGTGTTTCTCCTCAGGTGGTCCTTGCTGAGTGTCCTTTGTAAGCTCCTGTGTCAAATTCTTGTTTTACTTCTTGCGTATTTTCTAGTTTCCTTACCTCTGTTTGTCTTTATTTTCTGTCTCCTTGTGTGTGTGTGTGTGTGTGTGTGTGTGTGTGTGTGTTGTGCGTGCCATGTAAGGTGTTCCTGTCAGAGTATCCGGAATATACTGAAAGTGGAAGAAGAAATTTATGTGACCATTGTCAATTTAAGAAAACATTTGACAGCTGTTGACTCGAAGAAAATTTTAGTGAGAAAATGTAAAGGGGATGTGAACCACTGTAAAAAACCGAGACCATTATTAAGGATCATCATCATTAATGACTTGACGAGAAGCTTAGAAACGCATTTTGCCTAATGTATTGTGACCCAAATGAAGACGAATGTCTTAATGCCTTGAAAACTGTGTAATCAGCCTCTAATGAAGACGGTTTACCAGGGCATCTCTGAACCATTACGGCAAATGGATCCGTATGTAAGAGATGGTCCAGGATCCATATAACTGTTCGCTACTGCAGGCACCATGGCTCCCCTCTCACCGCCCCTACCTGATGAATTGCCTGTGATTTCCATATATTTGTTGTGTTTAGGACAAAGCCTTGCACCACGAGGCTTCAAGAACTGTTTTTCCCTTCTCGTGCCTTTCCTAAACACCTACGACCTACACGTTCTTTAAAGGGCTGGTTTGTTGCTTTCTCCAAAGAAAATAGATCATTTTTGCTCTTTTCTCCCTACCTCTGTCTCCTTAGACCCTATTTTT
>JAUTXX010125370.1:0-27046 GCA_032273605.1 Panulirus laevicauda
ATCATCAATGTATTGCCACGCCCCTGGTGAAATCTTGCTTCACGCAAACCTGTAATGAGAGATTGTAGCTGAAGAAAGAGAGACCTCACCATCTAGGCTTTTTTTTTTTTCATCGTCTTTTCTTAAAGGGTTTTCATTACCCTTATGAGCCTCTGGTGTGCTGGTTCATGCAGTTACTGCTGGTTTAAACGTCTAAAAAAAAAAACGTCAACATGGGCTTAAAGAAAAAAAAAACGTTGCTTCCTCTCGTCTTTCTTCACCCCTGGCGGGAGTCACAGAGTCTCGGTCTCTCCTGTGTCGAGAACCTCTGAGTGGAACCGGATGAGGTGGTTAATGGAGTCACTTGGCTCCCAGGCAACTGAATAGTTCCTGTTTTGATCTGCAGAAGGGGAAGACACCCCTAGAGGTCCCCTTTTGTAAGAGTGTGTGGGATTGAAACCTAATCCCTTGTCGTTTATAGATTTCTCTCGCGAGTCTTTCCTTGCTTCATCTGGAATCCTGTGGGGGTCATTGGATTCAGTAGAACGTCTCTCTATATTTTTTCGTTAGCTTCGTAGACGAGTCGCTGCAAAAGGGTTCAACAGCCAGTCATTCAGTTATGGGAACTGTCCTTCCCAAGCAGACCTCAGAACATGTAGGTTCTTGGGCCCCACAATGAAAATTTCATCTGGGTTTTCCTGCTGATATTTATATTTTCATTCTTTTGAATATAGGTTGAAAGTAGTTTTTCTATTGATTTAGAGAAACTTCATCTTAAGAAACCACTGTAAGTCTTTATCCAATGGATAAAATCTTCACATTGTTTTTAACGACAGTGATCCTTGTGTGCCTTAGAGCAATAAGTTCGCTTCCGATTCAAACATTTCATGAATTCCCATCAATGTTGAGAGAACATTGCTTGAAACTTGCATTCTCTGAGGCTACTCGGTTCTTGGACTTGTATATATATATACCTAATGATCTCTTCGCTAAGACACAGATGCCCTCAGCACACTGCATCTTAATCTCTACTTGAAATGTCTGAGTTAGTGTCAAAAAGGTGAGATATCACTCATTCACTCATTAAGATCATAAGCCATTATCAAGACCCCCCCAGCTAGACTCTGTAATGACCTATATACCAACAAATACGGAACGCTGCTGTCCTCGACTGTGTCGCACTCGTAAGCTCAACAAGTGGTTTGTCTGACCAACATACTGACATACAAACACAGACCACAGAGCTATGGAGCGAGAATGGCCGACAAAGGCAGGAATGCTCTTGGCTCTAAATCGTGAAATCAGGAACCTGCACGCTTAAAATAGTATTTTACAAATTACTCTTGTTGACAGTATGAACTGGCTAATCAGTTATCCGTTCTTAAGCGAATAGTTAAATTCGGTTAAGTATGGATGAGTTGCCTACAGTAGAATTATGAATGGCTATAGAACTCATACATCACAACACAGGATTCATTTATTCAACATTATAAAACACGCTCAAAGATGAGAAGTCTCTCATGGTATGAATATAAGTGGCAACAGTACACTGGGGCATTGCCTTATAGTTGATGTGTAGCCAATAAAAGAAAAGCGGTGGAATATTTACAGGATAAGAATGAAAAAGGATTCGCCACAAGATAACTAACATTAGCTCTTCACAGAATTATCAGTCAGCAATGGTTATTATTAGAACAGATGAGGCCCATCATCTCACGTTTGCATGGTCGTGCAATATGTAAAATCTTAGGCACGGCCGGGAATCCTTAGACAATTTTGATTTCTATATTTTTCATTTCAATATCACTCAATATAGGAAAAAAAAATCCTGGTTTTAGTAGAGCTGGAACAAGACTTCAGTCACTAGCTAGCAGGCCACCAAAGCTCCCTTATAACTCATTCCCACGTCTCCATTGATTAGTTAGTGTGCAAGATCATATTAATGATCGGAGTACACGATAAAAAGCAAGTTATTAGTGGAAAATGATTGACCTAGATGTATTATCTCGTTAACTGGCCAGACAGGCGGAAAGATACGAGATGGAATGCTAAATAATAGACATCTATCACCAAAGTATCTTCAAAAGTGCTCTAGTCATATGTAGAATGCGTCATGATAGTCCCAAATATGGGATACTAACTCCTTGCAGCTGACTGAAATATTTCTTGGTAGTCGCATTTTACAAAGTAGATAGATAGGGAGCATATCATTCGATGCTAATGTTACACAGTGTCGCTGGACTTTTAGATTGTATGAATTTCATTGGTTAACATCTGATGTGAGGTGTCATTCCATATGTAAATGGGCTAAATTTATTAAATTGTGCATACATGCGATATCTCGTTGACTCGAACACAAGATGATATTCAGCTGATCGTTTTTCAAGCTGCTCTTATGACATGGACTGAAGTTCTCTCGATTACTTTTATTTTAAGAACAAACAAAATCCAACTTTTAGATTGAATGGCAAAACTGAAGAAAACTTACCTGCTTCCATGTGTTGCAAACCACATAATAATCACAGTAATGATTATAGTAATGATAATATGAATGTTTATGGTTGGTTTAGAAGTAACATATACATATACAGTAGTAATGATTATAATGGTAGTAGTCATTCATAAAGTGGTTATCAGTAACAGTATTTATATAAACGTTTATGCTAACGAACATAAACAGTGTCACATTAATGATAAATTTGAACTTTTTCTAGAGAAACTTTCAATAAGTATGAAAGTAAATCGATCATCAAGAATACCATGCACCGCTTACACGTTCTTATCTATAGTATTCTTTAAATAATATTTTTTCCTTTGAATTGGTGCATAAATTCATGTCTCTTATCATGTCATAGAGCTTTCGTATGTATTTTATTCACTAAGGAGTGCAACAATATTTTTAAAGGACGAGGTGGGAATGAACTATAAGACATACAATCGGTCTTGTTAAGAGTAAGTAAAATAGATAAGGTAATACACAAGTGTATTTCGTCTGCTTGAAGTAGGTTTGCGTGATGCTATTTTGTTTTCCTGGCGGCTGCCTGGCCAGTTTGTACGCAGGTGCGGGACCTGATTCTGTCAGTGTCAGTGAAGTTGTCGTGTGAAATGTACTGTATGCGTTGTTGGGAGTGAAATGCTTTTATTAAATTAGTATGTGATTCGGAATTCAAGTTTTTAGAGAGATAAGAAGTCCATATCAACCCTCCGCGTTCAAGGTAAATTTTCTGTATAGATCAAAGCGCTGTACCTTAAATTCCATCAGTTTTTGTGGTTAGACTTGCCAGTTTCTCTTGGGAAATTGCCTCTGACACAGATTTCGAACTTGCGTTAAGGTTACCATGCTGCGGTTCATATTGCCTTAAATTACAGGAAACCTCTGGTCTAATTGCGTCACGAATGCATACCCGTGTCCCTCCATGTTCCGTTCCCACCTGAGTGCAGTTGGTAGGTGCCAGCGACTTATAGTTTGGCTGTGGTGGTGGTTATAAAGGTGGAGTTGTGAGACTAGCTGCTGCTGCACCGTAGCCTTAGACTCAGCCACAGGTGTTCCCTTCCATCCACCGCTTTACCTCCACACCAGGTGACACCCACCTCGGCTGCTCTCTGGTACATGCTTGCTTCAGGGATACACTTTTCTCGGTGACTTACGGAGTATAGATAAAGTTTCTACACTGGGTTGGGCTTTGAGGACATTAAGCTGGAGATTTCTAGCTGACCCCTTAACACCTTCAGAATAGGAATGACCTTACAGGTGCTTCACCTTGACTTGGCTTATGGTAAAGGATCTACATATTACCCCCATATATGCAGTGTATTATGGTGTATGAGTTTGGAACTTAGTTCATAATAACAGTATGGTGAAAGTCGCATATGTACTCACTTTCAAAAACCACCTGTTGGTTAGAAGAAAGTTTGTATGTCATTATCAGTGTTGCTTTTGACAAGAAGATATTGTTTCTCTGAAAGATGTTACTTTTAAGGTCTTTGTCTTTGACCCCTTGCCTATATATTATGGAATTACACTTATAACCAGATTTATTGCATTCCAAACTAATTCACCACACCTGTTGCCAGTTAAGTGCATTTGTTTATGATCTTTTAAGAAAAATACCTCAAACAGTATGTAATATAAGATACTTACTCACTTAAACATTTTAAAAACTGACATAGTTATGTAAAGTGATTAAGCTAGCATGATGAATTCTTATTGATCATTGAAATCAAGTGTTATGTTTCAGATATCATACAGGGTTATTTGAAATTTTTTATGTACAGAATAGTAGTGCAGTTATGGAAGTAACCAAGTGCTGAGTGAGAGACCTGCAAGCTTGTGTGCGTCTGGTAATATGAAGTAGCTGAGGTATCTGTGCATACTTGTATGGTTATTAGGCCCACAATATTAGACCTTTCCTCATATGTGTGTATAATCATGGCCAGCAGTGGATGCCTGCTCATGAGGGGATGGTCTGTATGATAATGTAGGACCTCTTTCTAGTTTGGATAGCTGCAATTATTTCAGGATAGATATGATTGTTTTCATATATTTAACTGCAGAGCATATTAACTCAGTCCTAGGTGAATTGTTTTACTGGCAATGCATAATGCAGGGCACTTATGTTAATGACGATCAGATCATTGATTATGAAGAGAAATTCATATCGAGATTATTTGATTAATACTTCATTTATTTCAGTTGATAGTACTGTAGTCAGTCCTGTATCATTGACTGATGATACACCAAACACTGAACAAGTGGACTGTTGAAGAATTTGTGACGTGTAAATTGAAATGAATTTTGAAATTTGTTGGTTAGTTTTGGTGAGAATTTGTGTGATTAGTAATTGAATGAAAACAGAAGTAATATGACTCATTGCAAAAGAATATCAGCAAGAGAGCTGTAGATATCTCTATTTTTCAAATTCTTATTTTAGTCACCTGTATATGAACCAGTTGTATCAGATACTTGCTCATGAAATGTCTATTAATTACTAACACCATCATATGAACATTTCAGTATTAACTGATATGTGGCATGCTCCATGGCTGGATGCAACATTTCATTATTAACTGATATGTGGCATGCTCCAGTGGCTGGATGCTTAACTAGTATTACATAACATCGTATGATGTGCCACACGGGGATTGGTGAGATTTTGAACCCTGTTGCTCAAACCAACCCTAACTAAACCTGTCCAAGCCCAGTCAAACCTAATCAAGCATCATGATCTGACGACCTAACACAACTAATTCTGACTGAACTTGAGTCTTGAGGTTGCGAGTATATTAATAAAGGCAAAATATTGTTGCATTTATGTAAATATAAGAAGTATGCAAATTTATGTAGTTGTTCTTTTGTGGACAGTCAACAAATACATCGACATTGTTGGGTTAGATGATGTTATGCTCATGTGTTTTATTTGGTACAGTATTTTTGAAGTTTAAGGGCACCACCTGAATGACATAAAAGTATCACTGATTTGATTTGGCTATGATAGTACACCAGTACAAGATTGGGTGAGCATTCTTTTTTTATCATTTGATTTTAAATAAGGAACATTAAGGAGCGGATATCAACCTGAGAGTAGATAAAGCACTTACAAATTGACAACCAATGGAAATTTCACCTAAATTTCCTTTGCGCCATAGTTAATGTTGTTGTCGAAATATACCAAACACTTTATTTCAGCATTATAGCACATCAGGTGACTGGTGCAGCAACCTACAAAGTTTTCCACAAGTATCCATTCTACGACATCCAAGGCATTTCACCGCATTGATGTTGGTATTTTTTTATTATAATTCTCAGCTGGTAGGGAAGGTAAGGTGAGGTTTTCATAGGTTCTGTTGCTTTCTACAACTATGTCCAAGTTTTACGCTAAACATCCCTTAATTTTCCTTGTCTTATGTATAGGCCCAATAATATGTATTACTGTAGGACAAATAATGATGCTACAAGTCAGGCTCACCCAGTCTCATTTTACTCTTCATAGAGTGTTCCGTCATTGTAAAACGGTCAGTGATATTCTTCAATGATCACCAGTTATTTTCCCTTGCAACACCTTATATTCATTTAAATCATATGCTTTTATGGTAGGCTAGGGTTATGCTTAGGTAAGGTAGGGCTGGGGCAGTTTGGGATAGACCCCACCATGGTTGGTTATAGTTGTGGTTGATTTGTTTGATTGTTTGTTTAACCCAACACTTTCCTGCATTTCAAAATAGTGATGGTGAGAACACTCCAACAACCAACTGGACTTGATGAAATTAAGAATAAACTTTTCTCATCAGAATTTATATTTTTATGAATCTTAGTGTTTTTACTTGAAACTTTGTTTTGGAAAAAGTTGATAGATCCAGTAATAAATGAAGATAAACAGTGTTGATATAACAGTTCTTAAAACTTGTTTTGACGTACTGACAAAATACTCAGGAATTTACCATGTAATTGATCATCCCATGGATGCAGTATTTTACTGGTTTCTTGTACCGTACCTGACTTTTCATGTTTTAGGACATATACACAAATGAAACACAAACTAGTGTGGATAATGAACTACTGCAGCACATCTTGCTGCACCATGAAGATGAAATCAACAAATGTCAAGTAATTGGTAATATTCATGGATGTTCAGCAGCTCATTTCTCATTCTTTCACTCCTCCATATAAAAGACAAGTTGTTCAAGTCTTCAAATTTGGGCTAGTCCAGTGTCCAACTCTGTTTTCAGTATTCAGTTTTCCATAGAAGTAGGCAATGTCCCTGGTTTTTGTCATGTTAACCACACATTTTTCTCTGTGCTTCAAAACCCTTCCCATCTTCGTTTAAAGTTTAAAATTGAAAAGGTAAGTTAGGTTATAGGACATCTAAATCATAAACCTTTATTTATAAGCAGTGTAACTTGTTAGAGCATAAGTACATTGGACGTTACTGTATTGCCAATATTGGTCCAGAAATATTAAGAGTAAAGACTGAAAGTGTCCTTCATTTATACTGTTTCAGTATTATACATATTTAGTGGAAAGTTATTGATAATTATTTGTGATATAATGAGAATCATTTGTGAGAGGCAAAACACTAGAGGACTAGAGGAAAGCTTCATCACAGATGCATGTTAAACATGCAGTAACCACACACACATGACAAAGAAATGCTAAAGGTCACAACTTGAACAAGTTTGATGCCCTTGTTATTTATTTTTCTGCATTGCAGAATTTTAAAGAAGGTTACAGCTTACAAATCTACAGAAAGAAACTTGTCAGGAGTGAAAGAGATTGACTGTAGATCCAAAATACCATATGAAATACAACAAAGTACAGTACTAACTTATGCATACTTCAAAATGAACCACAGAAACTATTAGCCTTCAAATAGCAGAATAAACCACATGGGCAGGTGGTAGCAAGGAAATGAACAAAACACTTTTAAAAGGATCAATGTGAATTAGACTCAAGTAAATAAAAAAGGATAAAATTAGATATGTAGGAGCTGCTTTAGTTTACTTTTTGCCTAACTTAACCTGTCCCTTAACTGGAGGGTAAGGAGGCTTTTTAAAAGATGCTCTTTCTTTTAATGATGAGAAAAATATGCTTCCATATTCTTACCCTTATTGGTTTCTCTACAAAGTTACCAAATAGAGTTTTTATATTGTGACTTTCATGTTACATGTTGCTGAATTTACCACTAAGGGCTTCTTTACAGTTCTTGTCAATTATGTATTCTAAATGTTGAAACTCTCCCTACTGGGACACTACCTTGACAGCTTTTGTGTTAATACCATCATATTTAAGCCAGATAACATGTATTCTGAGGCAGAGCCTACAACAGAAACACCAGTAAAACATGGAGAGACCTTACAGTGAGCAAATGAAAAGTACAACAAAATAAACATTTCATCAAAGGAATTATAATAAAAGTTTTACAAAGTAAGAACTGAGCATGAAGTTATAACTGTAAATTTGGACAAAGGAATAGTAATGTTACCATTTTTATTTGTGAACAATGACGGTGATTATGATAAAGCAAAGGTTGTAAGTTCATTTTATTGCTATGTGTACTGAATGCCCAAAAGTAATATGAGAACAACAGCTGCTTTTTTACTGAATACAGCCATTTCCTGAAATAATAAAAGACAAGTTAATCATGACCTAAGGATAATGTCAGGGAGTAAAAGTAAACCCATCTGATGCAGTACCCAAGATAATTAAGAGTTGCCTTTGAGATCATTGAATCTTTTTCAGCACTTTCTATTTTTTAAACTCAAGCATTTTCCCAGCCATGGAAGTAAGCCATAATAATACTCAAGCCTGAAATTTTATGGTAGTTGAGTTATGGCTGGCTCAGGCTGATGTTCATAAATCCAAATTTGATGAAATATTGGAGGGTATTTTTGGTACATATAGGCGAAAGGAGAGCTGTTTATTTATTACCAAAGACTTCATTCCTACTTTCATAGGGTGGATCAAATGCATGGAAGCATGCACCTTTTGTGGGAATATGTAGAACTAGAATGCCAGACCTCAACCCCGCTGGGTGGCAAAGGGCAGGGACACCCAGTTCCCTTGGGTAGACCTGTCACCCTTTTGATATCCTTCATTATGATATGAGTGCATGTTCATGTATACATTGCCCATATATTTTCTAGATGAAATTCTTGATAATAATTGAAATATATGGATGCATTTCTCTCATGTCACTGATTGATTTTTCAAAAGACTAAGACTGTCATTGTGTTGCTCACTGTGATCTATATATGGGGCCCAATGGGATGTCCATTTTTTCCTCCCCTTTATTCAGAATTTCTCATAAAGGTATCATAGGGTTACTTATGGACATGTGTAGTCAAGTTGAGACTGTATCATTTGAACTTTCATAAGCAATAAGGTATATGTGATGCTTAAACTCTGACATTGGCCCAATTATTTGCCTGGTTGTGATTAATGAGCTTTCCATAAATGTGTCTGTCTATGCCAGGTTTGCTAGAGCCCATTTTTGCTTGGCTTCAAAACTTTTTACAATTTTAGTGTTGATCTGCAACATTTTTCATGAGACTGGACTGAAGACAAGGCAAGTTAAATGTGAAGGTACATTTATCTGCATGTTGGGAAGACCAGTCATTGATCCCACTTTTTTAGCTGCACCTTACCCTTCTTCCAATTTTTTGATCATGTTAAGTTATTAGGGATGTATTTCAACTTATTAATTGGATCCATCCCGTTGACATTTGATTAGCATGGCAGCACACAGATAATCATCAGTAGAATAAACAACACATTATCACAAGAAATACTGGTTACATTATATAAACTGTTAACCAGAATACAACTGGAGTATGTAGCTCGTGTATGACACCCAAATCTCAGTCAGTATTAGAATTGAAGCCTGATGAAATATAAAAATGTGTTTGTAAAGCCGGGGGATGGATATGCTAGGCACCAGAACACTTTCTAGAACATGCTCTTACAATCACTCAGGCAGCAATGTAAAGATCTCTTTCTTACGTTTGGTGAGGCAGTGTAGTTAACCCTGACAGCTGTCATCCTCTGCATCCCATTATTCATTCCATCCACAGCCAAAATGCTTGCTGTGGAGACCCATCTTAAGCTCGTAGTTATGACAAAACACGTAAAAGAAAGTTGCCTTCTCATACCATATATTGTGTAACATCACTACATGATGAACTGTGGCAAGTCATGTATTTAGAATTTGAATGTCTTTTATTATTTGAAGTTTGAATGAAAATATACCTTTTGTTATGGAAGAATATTTGATTAATTCATCTTGTATTAGTTGTAAGATCATGTGGACTATTGTACCAGAATCATAAAAATGAGCATACATTTAACATTGTTTATATCAGCATTTTGTATTATTATTATTATTATTATTATTATTATTATTATTATTCCATACTTATCAACTGTTTCCCAAATTGGCAAGGTAGTTCCAGAAACAAATGAAGAAAAGGCTTCATTTACTTTCATTCATTCTCTTGCAGTCATCTGTAATGCACTATATCCCCATTCCCCCCCTCTCCAACCAGATCCCACAGACCTTTCTGTGGTTTCCCTTGGCTACTTCATATGCTTTGGTTCAGATCAATGCATGCTTCATTGTTCCAGTTCACTCTATTCCCTGCATGCCTTTCACCCTTCATGTCCAGGCTCTGATCACTCAATATCTTTATTGCTCCATTCTTCTATCTCCACTTTGGTCTCCCCCTCCACTTCTGAATCAAGTATCCTCTTTGTCAACCTCTCCTCACTTATTCTTTCCATATATCCAGACCATTTCAGCACATCCTCCTTTTCATCTCTCACAGCCACACTCCTCTTATTACCACACCACCTTTGTTACGCTTTTGTAATGTACTCAGTCAAACCACCTCACACCACATATTGTCCTCTAGCACTTCATTTACAACACATTTACCCTCCTTCACACATTCTTATCTATATGAAGTGCCTGACATTATTAGAACTACTATACCTTCAAACATACCTACTTTTGCCCTGAGATATTGATCTCTCTTTCCACATATTCCCCAGTGTTTCCAGAACTTTGTCCCCTCACCCATCCAATGCTCTTTTATGCTCCCATGGTTCCATTCATTACTGTGTCTTTCCCGGGTATCTAAAACACTCTTCTTCACCAAATTTTCTCATTAAATCCCCCCCCCCCCTTTACACCAACAGCATCAACTAACCTTCTCTTTGTACTCTTAAACCTAATAATCATTCCCTTATTCATATTTTTTCTCAACTTCCTCCTTTCTCACACTCTCCAAAGTCAGTCACCAACTTTTGAAGTTTCACACTTGAATATGCCATCAATGCTGTGTCATCAACAAATAACAATTGACTTTTCTCCAGCCTTTTCACTCTACAGACTGCATACTCACCCATTTCTCCAGAACCCTTGCATTTCCCTCCCTCAACGCCCTATTCATAAATGAATTGAACAGTCCTGCTGCAGACCAACCTTTGGGTAGTACCACTCATCTTCCTCTTTACCTACTTGCAGGCACATCTTACACTTTTGATCTCGCTGCTTTTCTTTGCTTTCCACACACACCGTATATTTGAAAGACTTTCCACAAGGCAACTGTATCAACAAATATATGCTTTATCTAGATCCGTAAATGCCACATACAAACCCTCCAGTTTTTCTAAGTATTTCACACACACATTCTTTAAAGCAAATACCTAATTGACTTATCCTTTACCAGTCCAGAAACAAAATTGTTCCTCCCTGATCTGATCCTCTGCACATGCCTGTACTCTCTCAATCACCAGTCACCCATACAACTTCACAGGAACATGCAAAATACCTTTACCTCTATAGGTTGAACACTCACCTTTGTACCCATTGTCTTCCTACAGTGGCATTATACATGCATTTTGTTCACCCTCATGCACATCACCTTAATCCATACGTATGCTGAAAATCCTAACTATCCACCAAATAACATCCCATCCGTAGGAAATTCAGCTGCAAGACCTTCCACTCCAGTTGTCTTGCCACATTTCATCATACACAAGGCTTTCATTACCTCTTCATTCTTCATTAAACACCGTACATCTCCCATCCTATCATCATAGAGGGTCAACAGTCATTCAAAACACTCACTCCATCTCTTCACCTCATCACTAGTGGCCTGTTACCATTTCCCCATTTGCCCCTTCACCAATGTTACCATGTGATCTCTTGTTTTTTCTCACACTAATAACATCCTTCTAAAACATCTTATTCTCCCTAAAGTTTACTGAAAATTGCTCACCTCAAGTCTCATTTACTTCTTTTTTAACCCATGTACCATCCTCTTGACCTCCTGCTGCTTTCTTATGTACATCTTCCATTTATTTGCACTCCTTGCTTATAAATACCACTCATACACCTCTCTTTTCTCTTTCTCTAGCAACCATACTTTGTCTTCCCACTACTTATTTTCACTGTCCTTTTCAAATTTGTCATTTTTTTTCTTTTCTGAAAACCTCTGCAATCTTTACCCTTGCCTCCACCATTATCATCATTTTGGTTATTTTTCCTGCTTGTACTGAAATTCCATTTTCGTCATTATTATAGATATCCATGATATTAAACACGTCATCATCTTCACTCTAAAACAGTAGTAATGGTAGAGCTGCAGCTACAAATGTCCATGCTTAATGCCATATATAGGATTGTGAGAAGGATAAAACATCATATGTAAGTAGATTAATAGGGTATTTGATGGACAGATAAATAAGTACTAGGTTTTGAATAAGTAAAAAGATTAGTAGATTATTTAATTACATGAATAAGTACTATATTAAGTAAGTAGATGGATTGATCAGCAGTTCATGAAAAATGTGCCAGTTATGAGGAGTCTGTAATGTATACGTGCAGTATCATTGTATACTTGCAGGTCTTACTTTGAAAAGAACATATGCAAGTGTATATTGTAGTGATTTGATTTTTGGTTTCCTGCATATACCCAAAAGACTACCCACTTTTGATTTTGTAGTCTTTTAGAAACATTTTGGGCTGTTTACTCAGACCCATGAAAGAGGGCTTACCTTACATATACCTTTTGTCTTAAGAGCTCTTCTATCCTTATAGTTCAGGCTGGGTTAAGGCTACTGACCTGGATCATTCATTGACCTAGCTGTTAGAGACCACGACCCATAAGCATGCAGAGGCACCATAGCCTGACTGGTCTAGCCCACATTGCAAATTCTTATCAGGGGCCCTTCTTAACCCTTTAACCAGACCTTTCTTAGGTCTGTGTTGCTTGGTAAAAGGGACCTCATTTAGATGTACGATCTGGTGGTGCAAGATACCTAGGACCACCTTAGACATCAGTTACACATGAGTTTCTCAGCCTTCAACCATGGCCTGGAAAGGATGTCATAGTAGACCTCAAAGATTCAGCTGATAATCTATTTGGTAATAAAAACCTTTTACATAAAAAGAACCTAGTTTATCAAAACTCTGAGTAAATGAGTTGATGAAAGTTATGTCAGCACAAGACTTTGTAGTACATATTGCTGACTCAGCAATAGGCTTCTTCAATAAACTTTTATTTCTCCAGGGGTAAGTTGAGGACCATTGTTTCTCCTTTGTTTTCTTTATTCTTACATGATGTTCTTTCATATCTTAAGAGAATTTTTTTTTCCCCTTTACTCTAAGAACACGGGTGTTTCAAAAGCATCAGGAAATTTATGTGCCTGCTTGAAGATTTGAATTTCCCCTGTGTACACCTCTTTGTTTCTGACATACATGTAATCTGTTGAACAGTCTTGAGCCTCGAGTGTTCAAGGCATTTTCTCTTTTTCTGCTTATTGCAACTTTTGATTTTACTGGTGATTTTTTATAGTCATCCATGCCAGTCATTCAAATTGGAAATTATTTTTGAGGGTTGTGTAGGTTGGAATCCATGCCTTCCAGGCTTTTGGAGGTATAGATTATGAAATATCTCTTCCATCTTCATTCAGAGATTACAGGCAGGCTGAGATATTTTGGCCTTTCTTAGTTGTTCATACTTATCATAGTTTCAGTGCAGAATATGGAAGGTATTTCCACACTTTCTACCAAATTTATGGAAGAGGCAGCTGTTGCTCTTGTGGTCACATAAGGTAAAGTTGTTAGACATTATTAATTTGAAGTCATTCACATTGTTCATTCATGATGTGGTGGTGTCTATATCTATGCTGTATTCTGTGCTAATTTTTTTTATTTCTTCACGGTCCTTATATTTTTTCCTGTTTGAAAGTATGTTTTTCTTTCTGGTGACCCAGCAGATTTTAAGTCTGTCTGTAGTTTCTAATGTGTCTTTTGTTGAAATGGTACTTTTCCTGATAGCATCTCCAAAGGATGATATGAAATTGTACCTTCTTTTCTAGATAACTAACACTACTACTGAAATAGTCTGCTTGCCTTGCAAGTATAACTAAAATCAGCAAATGATGGAACTAATGAGAATAAAGAATATCCAAAACCCATTGGTCATGACCTATGATGATTTTTTTTCCATAACAACATTGGGTGATAGATGATATTGAAATAGTAGAACCAACTTTTGCAAGAGATTACTTATTAGACTAAACTTCAATAATAGGCACATAAACTAGACAGAGATTAACAAAGATTTGTTGATAATTCTTGGAATAAGATGGACTGTCATGTTTTCAAACTAGTTTTGGGAGATATATACATCCCAGAAAGAAAATTTTCCTAAAAGAAATGAATGTATTGCATTTCTAAGGCACTTCAGCTCTCTCACTAAAGGAGGCAAAGTTTAGATATTAAGAGTGAAGCCCCTTAGTAAAAAACTGATATATCAGAAAGAGCAAATTCATGGGAACATCAACCCTTGTTAGAAATGGAAAAGAATCCTAAATGCTACAGGCCTTTTACAAAGAGGAAGTTTTGCTACAGTCCCTTTGCAAAGAGGAAAAGCTAGATCCAGTATGGATCCCTACAAAGACATGAATGACAGTAATGTAGAAATTTGAAGACAGCAATGCAAGTCTTTGTTTATTAAAGCAATAGATATTCTCAGGATTGATAACCCAACAAAGTTATTCATAAACAGTGCTACCTCATCAAAAGACATCAGAAAATTAATTTTGCTGTATCTTATTTCAAGAAGACCATTGTCATTATACTGTGGATACTTATGCATTCTGTTACAAGATAGATTTTTGTGCCTGTATTATGGTAAAACACTGTTAAATAAAACACTGGCAAGGCATTAAATATATCTGGGGGAGAGCTGTGACTGGTATTATCAGAAAGCTATAGGAAATAAATGCTGTACCACTTTCCTTTTAACTGTGATGCATGCTCAAAACTTTGCAAGGGAACTCGCTTCAGAAATGTGAGTGTTAGAGTGCAGTTGTCACTTTCCTTTTAACCAAGATCTATGTCTGAGAATTGAGCAAGGCAACTCTTTTAAAAGATGTGAATGTTAAGAGTGCAGTTATGACAGTTATATGAGTAAATTTGAGTTTTTTTTTGTTTTGAATGTCAGGGATACAGCTGAGGCAAAAGTATCAGCATTAAGTATTGCCAGAGGTAATAGATCACAGTTTATGTACTCAAGAATGTGGTACAGTTAATAGAATTGTTTGAAGTTTATGTTGAGATAAGGGAGTAACCTATGGGGGAATGCAAATGCTCTCATGCAGTGTGTAAAAGCATGGAGTACAGTGCATTGCGGAAAAGAATACTTAGATTAAATTATTTATATGTAATGTACGCAGTTGGTATATTAACTTCACGAATATAAGTCTCCTTGGCTTTGGAGGTGAAACATTTGGAGAGATGGGGATAGAAAACAATAAGAAAGTCATAAGAGGTTCAGTAAAAGTTTAAGAAGTAAGATGCATATGAGGACATTGGTGTGTAAATCAGAACTAGACTGGTTATTTCATTTGAAAATTTATAGTAAAAAGAAAAATGGGGATGCAACATATGTTAATGAAATAGGTAAGAGTTTTGCATTAAGTGTAGACTGTGATATGGGTTAAAGGATTCTAAAGGCTTTAAGGGGCTTTTGTAAAGAAATTGTAATGAAATTGATTGATTGATTAGTTGAAAGTGCAGACTTTAAGTAGCTACAGCAAGATAAAGCAACTTACTGAGGTTGTTTCATGTTCACACATATAGTGAGGTGTTAATGGTTGGGAGTTAAATTATTAGGATTTAGTGTTGGATGGGATTGAAGGTGAGAAATGTTATAATGGTGGTGGCAATGATATGGAGTTGGCTACAGATAAGGTAGTGAAAAAATCTGGGTTAATGTTAAAAAAAGAAACTTAGCCTTATATGTAACTGAAACAAAATCACAGTGGTTGTATGTTACAGAGGGGAATTGCAGTGTGAAACATAATTGGATATGCTGTTGATGGATGTAATGAGAATATTAGTATTCAGTTATTAAAGATGTTGGAGTGAGAGCTGATATACATGCAATGAGAGCATGTATGGTTTAAGAATTTCCTTGATAAGAACTTGAAAAATGATTTAAGATTTTTGACAGATGGTTTTAACTTAATGTTTTCATCATTAATGACCCTGATGTCAGTAGGCCTAAAGCCAAATAAATCAGCCAGCTAAGACATAAGATTCTTAAAAGCAGGCTGATTGCTAAAAGGAAAAAAATCACTGTGATGTCTGCTTAGTTTGCAGAGGAATTTCTTTAGCTATTGTTTATCTTTAACAGTAGAATGTCAAAGAGAATGTAGATTATTTAGATATGAATAGAGTTTACAAGCAGTGGATGTGGAGTTTAGGAAGTGATAGGGTTAATAACGAAGAAATGAGAGAGTAATATAAGAAAGTGATGTTTCAGTAAATGAATGTGGAAAGAATTACTTAAATCTTCATTGAGATATATGGGAGTAGATTTAGAGGAGGACTTAAGATATTGTGAAGAGGTGAAAGATTTGGATGTGGAATTATATATGTAATATACATACAGTACTTTGAATAAGAAATTTGCAGGAATATGCAGCTTGGCGTATGGAAAAGGTTCTGCTTGAACCGCTATACTGTGTAGTTGGAGAAGGCTAGTAGAATGTAGGTAGATAATGAGCATGTTAGGGTCTGCTTGGTATAGCATCATGGGTATGGGTTATTTATTCATCATAAATATACTTATGTTGACCTGTACATTGTTTTGAAATGATGAAACACACTCTTACTATTGTCCACTTGTTTTGTCTTCAGATGGAGGTGACTGGGGCGGATATAAGCTTTTCCTTACAACACGGTCTGGTGCGGGATACTACAACTGTCAATGCATCCCAGTTAACACTTAAGACCTTAAAAGATCGAGCCTGTGAATTCATCAATACGAAGGTAAGCTAACTTTGTTGTGGTGAACCAAGTTTTAGTGTATAAGTATTTGTAGGAACCATGTTTTTGAAAAGATACAATTATTTTTTTTTTTAAATATGAAGTAATGCATTACCTGCTTGTTTAGCATAGCTCTGTTTTTCTCATTTATGGTAGGAGAGGCAGTATTGGTAATTGAATGCCTTGATCATGGCCATCTTTTATACACTATACTCGCCATTTGGCATCATAGCTACGTTTCTTCATTGTATATCAACTGACTGTTATTTTTCTTTCTTGTATCCCCCGATGATGTGATCCTTACACGAAAATGCATTGGAACCTATCATGTTTCATTTCCCTGAGACAAAAAGGAATGTACTTGATCGCGTGGTCAGTTGTGATCTTTTCCAACATGTACATGTATGTATATATGTGTGTATATATATAGAGTAAATGGGTTTTTCTTTATTTCCTGACGCTACCTTCTAATGCGGGAAATGGCGATCCAGTATAATAAATGAATATATTTTTATTCCTTTTTTTTTGCCAGAGAAAGACAAAGAAATAGCCTCATTTGCTCACATCCACTCTTTAGCTGTCATTTATAATGTACCAAACTAACTCCCCTGTCCACAACCAAGCCCCACAAACCTTTCCATGGTTTTCCTTTCCATGGTTTTCCCTGACAGCTTCACATGGTCCAGTTCAGGCTATTGATAGCTTATCACCTATATAACACATTTCTCCATTTCAGTCAGCTCCATGCACACCTTACACCTTCCTGCTTGTTCAGGCCCTGAGTACTCTTAAACATTTTCCACACCATCCATCCATCTCCATTTCAGTCTCCCCCTTCTCCTTGTCTTTCCTCACTAGACACATATACCATCTTTGTCATCCAGTATATATAACTAACTTTCAATTCCCAAATAGAAATAAAAACTTGCTCCACCTTTCCACTTCATCAATCTCTTTTAAATATTCCCACCACCAGCAAATGTAACACTGACAAAACATTTACACACTAAAATGATATGACAAGCACTAAACAATTGCCCCACCCTGCCCACTCAGTCTTAAATACTCACCCATCAGACTTACACTCATCTGAAACCACACACCCCAGACTCACAGATCTCACTTTCCATCTATGCTGTGGACATCACCCATCTTTACATTACTTCAGACACTGATTCAACACTTTCCAAGACCCTTCATACCCATGATGCAACTATGCCAATGAGGAAGAATGAATGCTTGGAGCTCAGATGCCCTGAACTTTTCCCACATACACCACTACACTTTATGATCTGGTGAATGTGGAAAGCTTCCTAATTGAGGGTTTCAAATAGAATGAAGGGACTCCCCTGCTAAACCTGATAACCTTCCATTTATTCACATTGTCAGTTTTCCCCTTTCAAACTTTCTATCACACTCTGACACCAGCTTCTGCAGTTTCTCCTGTGATATTATTACTGCCATGTCATCAGCGAAACAACTGACTCACCTTCTAGGGCAAACCCCCAACAGACTGTGTACCTGCTTCTTTGTCCAAGACCCATGCATTCACTTCCTCCTCCACCCCATCCATAAACAAAGTAAACTGCCATGGTGACATCATACACCCCTGCCCTAGACTTGCTTGGAATCACTCACTCTCCTCTATAACTACTCAGACACATACCTTTCTCTCATAAAATATGTCTTCACTGTTTCTTGCAGGTTTCCTTCCGAATCATAACACCTTCCTATTAGCTGTACCATATGTTTTTTCCAGAACCATAAATACCACATTCAAATCCTTCTTCAAAGTAAACACCTGATCAACACATCCTCTACCACTCCTGAAGCCATATTTTTTCTTCTTCTGTGCATGCCACCACCCATCCAATGACCACTGTCCCATATAACTTAATAGCGTTTGTTCCCCTTACATTTTTACAGAATCACTATACAGACATTCTGCCAATCCTTGGGCATCACATCTTGAGCTCTACATATATTGAAAATCCTAACTAACCTATCAGCAATGCAATACCCCTTTCATAAGGAATTCCAGCGCAATACTATTTTCTCCAGATACTTGCTACACTTCATCTTACTTACCAGACCACTTTCCATGACTCTCACTACTCATACCTCCATAACCAAAATATCTCATATGCCACCCTGTCACTGGACACATTTAGCAACTTTCAGAGTACTGCATTCACTCCATCTCCACCTCATTTCTGCTTGTAATCACTTTCCTGTTTGCCCCTTGACTGATGTTCCCATTTGTTCTCTTGTATTTCTCAGTATTAACCTGAAATTTGTTGATATTCATCCTCACTAACTGCCATTTGTCCTCTTTTTTAGCCTTTGTACCTTCCTCATGTCTTCTTGCTGCTTTCTTTTGTACATCTCCCAATTTCTTTCATTCCTTCTCATCTCATAACGACCTTCACCTCTCTTTGTTTTTTTTCCTTTTTGCTAGCAACACGAGCAGTTTAACGTTCTCATCACACCACTTGCAACCCTTTCTCACTTGTTCACCTCCAACTTCCTGCATGCCACACTCTTGAATGTTTAAGCACTGTTTCCATAAATACAATTAATTCCTCACACACTCCCCTAGCTTCATTTACTCTCACTTTTTCCATTTTACTCTGAGTTACTCCAGATATCTCTACACAGAAGCCTCTTTTTCAGTCTTATTAACTTTCACCACCTTCCCACCATATCATTTCCTGTTTTCCCAAGCCTCTACAAACCTTCACCTTCACCAATTAATGATCAGACATCCTCCAGTTGCCTTTCTCAGCATGTTCACATGAGCATACATGTCAGATAGTACCTAATCCAATGATGCCCACTTTCCATCATCTTTCCTCATTCACATTTACTAATGCAAGTCACTCTTTCCCAGTCAACAGTCCCATTTCAACGCAATCTAGAAGCTGTTCACCATTTTCATTCACATCACTTGGTATCCCATACCCCTTAATTATACCCTCAACAGCCACATTACCTACTTTCATTTTCAGATCACACATTACTGATACCTTTTCCCTTGTATCAAAATAGCTGACTTACACTCATCTGCTCCCAAAACACTTATATCTCTTCCTTAGTCTTCTCATTTCCAGTTGCTTAAGCACTAATGATCACCATCGTCTTGTAATCCACTTTCATTTTTACCCATATCAGTCCGTGGCTCACTGCTTTTCACTCTGGGTAAAATTAAAGTGGATTTTGAAGGGTGTAATTAATAGTGCTTGAGAAGAGGTATATGCCCCTAAATTTTGCCCATATCTGCCATATTACCTGCTTTCTTTTTCAATCAACAGTCACTAATACTGCACCCGATCTATCACATCAAAAGTGCTGACATGTGAATTATTCATTCAGATGCTTTTACAATATTTGCCTCTCTAATAATCCTTTGCCACTTTTGATCTATAGCATAGTGTTAGAAATCGTGAGCATATCCTGAAATGATCTAACATGCTGAGTCTTTTGTGAAAACCTTTTCACTGGTGTGTACTCAGAGAATATCAATCTCAGGATGGTATTAATGTTACTGCTAGAGAGATATCATTGCAGTGTAGAGAACTCAGGCCAAGTGGAGAATAACTATCGTTGAACACAAATCTTTGAACTTGTACAACTAGCTCAAAACAGTAATGTTTATGCTTGTATTTCTTTGGAAGTTTTCAGAGCAATATGTACTCATGCTCAGTCAGTAACTGGTGACTTCAGCACAGTCAGAAAGCCTACTTTCATTAAGGAATAGGTCTAGGAAAAATGGGCATAAGCTTCTCCACTCATTGGAGTTTTACAGTACGTATCATACATCAGCTTGCACCTTGGCATCATGATTAGAAGCTCAGATATTCACTACATTGTATATAGCTTGCATCTAAGAGGTGGAGTATGGGTCCTTTTGCTATTTAAGAATATCATAATGGTTCAGCCAGTGCATATATTTTTGACGTAACATGGAATTTCATGTTAGCTTACTTCCCCACATGATCATGAAAGTACTGGACATTACTTCCCCACATGATTATGAAAGTACTGGACATGTTTTTTCTATTTAGAGGTACTAAAGTCTTGAAAAATGTTATGCCACTGTGCCTTGGATGCTTTGGACAGCTTCTGTTGTGAGGACATCTTTCTGGGTTACTAATTCAACAGATCTCATTTTATTGTATTGCAACTTGGTTGGTTTGGTATAACTTGGAACAAATTGTTTTGTTATATTTTAGAGGTCCAAGGGTTTTCCAACAATGATTTTGATATTTGTTTCTTTTAGGTTAAACAGACATGGAGCCCTAACATTTGTAATGTTATCCTTAGTATTTGGTGAATAATTTCTGCTCATTTTCCTCAGTCAGTTATTTCAGTAAAGGATTATCATCTGCTAGACTTTCTTCTCTTTCCTGTTATTATCATCTGTATACATTTATGATCTGGTATGTTCATACTTTTGCAGTGACATATGATGATAACTATATTATAAAATTATCTCTAAGAGAGTAGGAAAGTGTGGGTGGGCAAGTTATTCCCTGTGGCCATAAGGAGAACCAGATGTACCCGACCAGCACCCAGGTAACCTCCTTCAGGAGTTGGTATAATCATCTGTAGGAAGCTTTATAAGCTCGCTTTTGGCATCAAGATTCCCCATTTGAATTTAGCACTTGTCATTTTTTTCTCCCCAGATTATAAGCAATTATGATTTTTCCCAATCCGTGCTAGAAACTTTTTTTTAGAGTGTTGAGGTATGGTGTTTTAGTGTTTATGTGAGAAGGCCATATATGTGGTTAGGGATATTTGTGGTACCAAGTAGTTTATGTTAAAGTTTCAAGGTACCATGTAGGAGACACGCAGTAAGATCAGGTTTGATAGTTTACAATGATTCCCATATATTTTCTGAAATGATGTCTGTAAGAGCAATGTTTGCAGTAGTCACCAAGAAGAGGTGACTGGAAAAGCTTTAGTGGTTGTCAGAACTGTAGTCAGTAATAGAATATTGGGACTTGAATGAATGCATTTTCAAGCAAGATGCAAAATTTATGGTTGTAATCCTTAAAGGTTGTGATGCAAGTTTTATTTTACTTTAAGGGTTACACATTATACTTTTTTAAAGATGATGACTGTCATATGCCATTTAATGCATGGAGTACCACTTCAAGCTTGAAGTCAGGCCTCAGGTCACTTATTTCACCATATTGAAGTCTTAAAAGACAAATCAGCTCTATAATCCTGAATATAGGGGTGGAAACAACACATCACCTAGTAGTGGGCTAACATTTTACAAATTTAATTATAAGGCACATCCCAAGGAGTGAGCCAGAAGAGTGGACATTACTGAGAAAGATAGCAATACATTGATTGATGGTAGGTAACATTTCCTCAAAAAATCATTTCGATTCTTCCACTGGATCAAAGATTATAATGCATATGGTAAGAAATGCTTGAAGTCCAGCTGTGATCCTGACAATATGATCTTGGAGGTGTGGATCAGGTCACAATTTGGTACTTGGTAAGTTATTTCAGAGAGCTATTCCAATCCTTTCAGTGATCTCAACAGGTATCCAGTGGACAGGGAAATCACTATGACCCCAACCCTGAGGATAAGGCTCCAGAGAGTGGGTCATGACACATCGTATGATGATGGGTAAGACTTGTACTAAATATATCATTCCAATCTTTTCTATGTTTCCAAAGCTACAAAACAAACATGAAAATTACCACGACTGAGCAGTGGCCTTGACCTTCAACATTAAACCCAGGGGGTGAAGGGTAATGGGCAAGGTTTCAGCAAAGTATTCCTGTACTTCCACTGTTTCAAGAAATATCCAGCGAAAAGGAGAGAGAGCCGTTGTAACCTTGACCTTGAAAATGGGGATGGAGGAGAACAACATATGGAAGTGGTTAATGATTTTGCAAACTTTCTTCCCAGTCCCAGAACTAAATCAGAAGTTGCCATCTGAGCACAATGAAACAAAAACGATGACCTTGGCATTGAAATTACGACTACGGGCATTGCCTTACACCATGTGGTGGCGAGTAAAATTTGTGTAAGCTCACTCCACTCCTTTCACCGATTACAAGATGGATAGTCTTGTAATTCACTGGTTTACAAAATATGGTGCTGATACTTCCTTCGTTGGTTCACAAGATATGGAGTGGACAGTTCTTTCATGGTTCACAAGATATGGAGCTCCGGGAGAGTCCCTTCACAAGATAGGATAGTCCTTTTACTGGTTCACAATATATATGGAGTGGACATTCACCTCACTAGTTCAAAAGCAACAAAGTGGACTGTACCTTCACTGGCTCACAAGATTTGGAGCAGACATCCTCTTCCTGGTTCACAAAGTACGGAGCAGACATTTGTTTACGAGATATGGAACGGACACTCCCATCATTGACTCCCAAGATTTGGAGCGGATACTTCCTCTACTGATTAACAACATTTGGAGTGGACAATTCCCTTCTCATATTCGAAAAATATGGAGCAGACAATCCCCTCGATATACAAAATACGAAGCGGATATTTCCTTCATGATCAAAAGACAATAAACACAAAATACTATTCGTATATTCCCTTTTCTTGCTCATAAGACACAGCGTAGACTGTCCCTTTAATGTTTCACAAAATATAGAACACAGTCCCTTTCCTGGTTCAGAGGATATGAAGCAGACAGGCCCCTTGTTTACAAGGTATAAAGTGGATAGCCCTTTGGTAGTTAACATGATATGGAATAGACAATCTCTTCTCTGGTTCACAGAATATGAAGGTAGACAGTCCTTTCGCTTTTTCATAAGATGTGGAGTAAACAGTCCCTACTGGTTGACAAGACATAAGGCGGACAGTTCCCTCACTGTTTCATAAGATATGGAACAGACAGAACCCTCACTGCTTCACAAGATATGAAGTGGACGATCCCCTCTCTGTCAAAAGATACGGAGCAGATAGTTCCCTCACTGTTCACAAGATATGGAGAGGACAGGCCCCTCTGTTACTCAAGATATGGAGCCGAGAGTCCCTTTGCTGTTTCACAGGATATTTAGTAGACACTTCCATTACAGTTTCACATGGTGTAAAGCAGACAAGAGTGTGACGAACTCACGGACAGTATGATTGGCATAGGTCACCTTTTTAAGCAGAGGCTTAACTAGTTGACTATATATTGCTTCAAGTACGGCCAGTTTATGTAACCATTGGTTTGGACAAGTACAGTTGTAGCAGAATCGATTACATTATATAGTTGGCTCCAAAAATGTCTTCGTGTAACACTGCTGTGAATTCATGAGTGATTAGGAGCCATGTGTTTGTGTCAAGAATCGCTTGCATTTACTGATAGGTCATGAATATGATCATGCATCTTGTGATACGCTGTAGATTACAAGACTGTGATCTAGTAGTAAGAAAAATTTGTTTTATTCAGGAAAATATGCAGGCTCATTTTTGTCACTTTTAGTTGTATCTTCAGTTTGTATAGTAAAGAATTAGCTGTGTCTTTGATATATCATGGCGTACTTGGGAGAGTAAAAGTTAAGACTAATCCTCAGTCTTGATGATCGGAGGCTAGTTCTTAAATCTTATATATATATATAAGTTCTAATCTGATCTGCAGAGCAGTTAATTCAGACAAGGCCAGTAGAGTTAGACATGTAGAATTGTTATTCTCACACTCGTATAAGCATGATCACAATGGGGCTCGTACAGACGTAGAGTTCTAAAAGGTCTGTCTGCAACAGTCTGAACAACGATCATTTTAGATATGAAGAAAGTGCCAAAAAATGATTTGGTCAGAATTTCTGCCTAAAAGCACAAAAAAAATGTTCAAAGGATTGGTACTCTAATGAACGTAAAAAGTATATTGCGTCATTGACAGAATACCCATTCTCAGGAAGTGTATAGAAAAAAGAATATATAAGTTGTATAATCCCTGGTCGTAAAATTTATAAAGAATTCTCATGGTAAAGTGAGAAACTGTGATTTCGACATGGCTTTACTTTGTACTCCTCCATAATCCTCTTTTCCCATGAAGCACTTTTAGTTAAAACTTGACGTTAGAGTTCTTTAGAACTTCTGGTTTGTTTTTTTTTCATATGTAAGTTAGCTTATGCAAAAATGGATCTGAAAGCTGGTGTCCTTGTGCCTTAAAGAGGTCTGAATTTTGTCATAAAAAGTATACGAGCCTTGTTTGTTAGATATAGTTGTCATTTCAGAGCACAAATGGTGGTACATTTGAGATGCCATGAGGGAGGCTTAGTTGGAAGAGCAATTTAACTTTCATAGTAGGGAGACAAGGAGAGATTATAGATGGGGAAGAAAATCATTTTTTCTTAGCAATATATAGTATTTTTGAGAGAAAAGAAATTATCGACTTTAAAGAGAATGAGTCTTTTATTTACATTGCTTCGATTTTATTTTTTTTTTTTTTTTACGCAGATGCATTGTACTTTTGTGCTCCAGAGTGAGGCTTATCAGGAAACATATTACTGAATATATCCAGACCAGGGAGGCGACTGGACCCACGTCTGGGGCTGGGTACATGTGTACTTCCTTTGAGGCAAGTCTCGGTTGTACGTGATGGTATGCTAAACCCTTAAAGTGGGTTTACCGACGTGTTTTCTTCGGAGGTATCACCAGTTTGCTGCTTACTTAACAGGAGTACGTAATCATATTAGAAACATCCCGTATACTTTCGTGCTATCCATGTCTGGGTGCTAGGAATGGGGGGGGGGGTCTCGCAGAAATCGCACACTCATTGCAGGTATGGTTCTTTTTTTTTCCGTAGAATTTCATAGCTTATCATCGTTAAGTTATAACTTCCAGTCGAAAAATTTGGGCACCTCTCTATGGATGTTGAAGATACTTTAAAGACCATACACACACACTTACTGTGATTTATGAAACTTTTCCTTATGTTGTTTGGTCTTGAGGGCTTTTACCATATAGACTGTTAGGCTTATTAAATCCCTCAAGGTCAGGTTACAAGTAATACTCGAAAAATGTACGTTTTAAAGGTAATTCATAAACTGCATACATTCTATCATGTATACGGCCCATGTATTCCGTATTGTTCCTTTATTAGCCAGATTCACAAGATATTGAAGATTCAAAGGTTATTTTTTTCTTTTTTTTAGCTGTCAGCACGGGCAACTGAGGTCTTAATTTTAAGGTCATCCCATTACGCTATATCCTAGGCCGAGCCAGGTACCTATTTTATCAACCAACTCCGAGGGGTGGATTAACAGCTGGATTGACTTTGGACCGACAAATGTAACCAGGATTCGAACCTGTGCTCTCGTCCCTGGGCGGCCCGTGAATGCATCACGGTCAGGAATGCTGCCCGCTACACCACGGGAGTCCATACTTAAAGGCAACCAGTATCTAGTAAAAATTTCCTTTCGGGATTTTTATTTGAAGTGTATCAACTGTATCACAAAACAACTTCCGTTTAAAACGGTGTCATGTATCAGGTATTCGAAATCCTGACGTTATTCCTTAAAAGATGACAGTCTTCCTCAACGAAAATGTAAGCATTTCTCTCAAGAAAATGTATCTTTGAAATATTTTAAGAGAAGTGCTTCCGTTTTCGTTGTGGAAGATTGTTATCCTTTAAGGATAGCCTAATAAGGTAGCTGCTGTAAGCAGAGTTGACGCCAGTATCTCGAATACTTGGTACATGACACCGTTTTAAAAGGAAGCTGTTTTATGGTAACGAGTTATGATACACTTCAAAGAAAAAACCCAACAGGAATTTATTTACATAGATACAGGTTGCCTTTATTTTCCTTTTCTTTCTATGACTTAAAACGATAATGAAGCCCAAATTTGACATATTTTCTTCAGAGCACAGTTGCGATTTTATTTTTCAGTACCGGTCCAGGAGAAGTTTGAAGGTTTAGTTGATCGGTTTCATTTAGAAAGATTTTAAGTTGATTGTTGCAGATTACGGTACTTTAGGGAAAGGTGAATGGATTCGTCCCCAACACAGTTTTTAGTGTAGATTAAATGTGGTTTACGGTTGACATATGCTTCCCTTTTCGTCTATTCCTGGCGCTCCGTCGCTTGCACGGGAAACTGCGATGAAGTATGAAAACATAATTACCCGAGGATCTCTTTACAGAGCCTCCTGAAGCGCAAGGCAGCGCTACTTATAAGTAATAGGGAAACGTAGGCTTCTTTGGAGTGAGAAGTTCCTTGAGACAGCACTCCCAGGGATAGAGCCTCGTCAAAGTTT
>JAUTXX010125371.1:0-16117 GCA_032273605.1 Panulirus laevicauda
ATATTTGCGTGTGTGGACGTGTATGTATATACATGTGTATGTGGGTGGGTTGGGCCATTCTTTCGTCTGTTTCCCTGTGCTACCTCACTAACGCGAGAGACAGCGACAAAGTATAATAATAATAATAATAGTAATAAGTTACTTATCAGGCTTTTTAAGAAAGCTTATAATTGGATGTATGGATGAATGGAAGAGTCTTAAGGATGTGAAAGTTAGCTTTAAGTTATGGAGTGAAGTGGTACAGCATATAGAAAATGGATCTGAGGAAAATGATATGTTAAAGTTGTATTCCTTGATAGTCATAGCATATTAAGGAAAACTGGAAGATCAGATTAAGAGAGACTTATATGTTTAGAAAAATTTAATAATGTCAGTAACTGGGGACCTTTCTTTTTTGAATCTTTACAAATGCTTTCTTGTTATACAAGATCGTAGCTCAAGTAGAACCTTTTCCACACATAAGTCTCAGCATACTCATGCAGATTGCCCGAGAAGGACATCCATATTCATATTACCCATGTATTAAATAATTTTATCCTCTCACCTTTCTGCTCACTTGTGTCCATATGATGGGCCACACAGTAGTCATTCCCTTCACTGTGCTGGTTTTCTTCCTTTCCTGGCCTTTCATCACTCAATGAAACAAAAATAAACTTCTTATTGGTATGATTACAAAACGAGTAACTGATTTGTTTTTACTTTTTTCAGGGTATTTCTGTGAGTAGAACACCAGAACTCAAGTTACTAGTTTCTTATGTATTTTCTTAGTCTATTATTTTTGATAGGATATGCACTATACTTGTGAAGCAGATTTAAGGTGATTTTAGTGGTAGATTTTGTTATCAACATAAGTGCATTGCATTTATAGTTTTTTAAATAAATATAATCATTTTCCTACACGTTTGATTTTTGTGATATGATATAAATTAAAATCATTAGAATTGCAAAGTCCTTGTATTTAAAAAGGAAATTAAGCACAAAAATCAGTACTCGTAAAATAAAGATTCAAGACTCTTAACGAATAAAGTGCACAGTATATGTGTCCAGTATGAACCAAATGTATTACTCTTTTCTGATAAGTTATTTATAAGTGACATACTCTGAAGCCTTCAAGGAGTATCCATCCTTTTACCTCCTCTTTCCCCCTTCTTATTTCATACACTTGTGAAATGTATACCCTCTTCATCACCCTCTCCTAACTCATCCTTTCCATATGTCCAAACCATTTCAGCAAACCCTTTTCATCTTTCTGACAGTACTCTTTTTATTTCTATACAAGAGATTTTCATCATTGGCCATTTTGTTATTCTTTTGAAAGTTTTCAGTATATTTCATGTTCATTATTTGGGTCAAAAGCACTGTCGTAACCACAGTGCTTTTTGAATTCTATATTTTCATTTACAATAACTCATAGATCCTCTCAGATATATTATTAACCATACCATATCATATTTGTTTAAATCTCTTCTCATTAATTTTATTATGTTGTCTTTTTCCCATTTGAAGGTTATGATCAGGTCTGTATATTGCTTTTTATTTTCTGTTTCCAATCCTATTGCATAACTCATTCTTGCATCATCTGCAAAGTCCATAGCTATACTTTCCCTAACTTCCTTATCTGATGGGGAGATTGAGTCGGAGATCCATAGGTTTTCGCTTTGGATGGAGGCTCTGGTTTTGATATATTAGGCATGCCAGCCCGAGAGTTGATTTAACCAAATGAGGCAATTCTTCATTTGCTCCTTACACTGTCTGACTAAAATGGGATATGGTAAATTACTGAAGAATGACAAAAATATGAAAAGTATTAATTTTAATTCAACCTTACTCCTTTTATGAGGTTCCTGCATCTTCAAGATGAGAAATCTCATGCTCATGGGGATAGACCAAATCAGAGAGAAAATAATTCGGTATAAACTGAATTACTTCAGATCATTTATATGAACTTGAATAAAATTATTATATTCAATACTTCATATATGCCATTCACATTGCAATATGTGTCCAAAAGTGCACATCTTATGCTCTGCATATGCCACCCATGTTACATTAAATGTTCAATACTGCACATATCTGCACCAGAGGGCTGGTGGTGATTTCAGCTGACAAGATAACTCGACTGTGAGGAATGGCATAGCAAATGATGATTATCATGGCACTAAGCATGAATGGTTTACATTATGAAGAGTTAGGTATTCTTATCAGAGGGAATGAACATTGAGTTAAGTACTCCTAATGGAGGGAATGAAAAAAATTACAATTAAAAAGATGTAACAGAAATTTCAGGCTCAGTTTATTGTTTATTGAGAGTTTGGAGTAAGTATGAGAGCATGTAATGACTGAAATACAGTAAAAATAGTCAGCTTGGATTGCCCAGCTTGTAAAGTGAATGAATACTTAATTTTTGTATAAAACATACATGATTTATGTTAAAATACATCATTTCCTTTCTGTGGAAGGTTAAGAATTATTTTTACATGTTCCAATTTTCAGCTTCTTAAAAGATTCATCAGCTAGTACATTTAGTGTGTCTAATGGAACCCATTTATTTCTTGGATCACTTTCTAAAAAAGGGTCATCAGTTCTCACATCCAAGTATTCAAGTTTTGAGGGGATTACCAGTCTATATGCATGAAGAAACATGCGGTAAGGAAAGATATCACAGCGATTAGAGTAAGTGAAGTCCCCAACAATGGTATGACCTGATTCAGACATATGGACTCGAAGTTGGTGCCGACGGCCTGTTATGGGCTTAAGAAGGACCTTAGTTGCTGGATAATCTGAAATACAGAAAGCATATGTATAATTAACAATCAAGAAAGCTGAATATATTATTATATTATTTTAAATAACCAAGTTCCTTCAGCTTCAGGATTGTGCTACAATCAGAATTGGGGAAATAATGAATTCTTTTGGAATGAGAGGTCCCTCAACAAGACTGTGCTCCAGACTGTGCTCCTTTTTGTCAAATGATAATATAGCGATGTTGAAGTTGAACTTCTCATTCGCATTGTAACCACAAGCAAGCTGGGTCTTGTAATATCAAGCTGTCTGTATTTGTATAATTACTTTCTACCCTGAAGTCCCTTCTGCTTTATCTGAATCTCCTGCAAAGCTCAGAAAGCCATCCACTTCCACTGAGTAGGATCACAGGTTTTAAAGTGTCGTGATGTGAGTGTTTTTATGGGGGAGGTAAGGAGTAATTGAGTAGAAAGTGTTCAGCGTCTTCATTATGCTAATTGCATTCTAAGTATGAAAAGTTTTAAGATATGTTAAAACCATGTTTGTATGTAGGGATGGGTGATGTCAAGAGCATGGATTAAAAAGTCTCATGGGGAGTGTAGTTTTTGATGGTCATATCTATGGAGGGGTGCTGTTTAAGACTGACTTAAGAAGGTGGTTGTACGATGTTTGATAGGCTATTTTTTCAGTGTTATGTTTCTTTGGGGATGTAGACAAATACATTTTGCTGAAGTGTTAAGGCAGAAGTAAGCTTTTTAATGCTATTTGAGGATTTGCTTGCACTGTGTTTCAGTTCTTCTCAATTAGTAGACTTCATCTTCTTTTGATGATAACAGTACAACACAGAAGTATTCAACTCTGCTTTTCCTATATACAACACACATTTTATATATATATCAATCTATATCTCTGGTGCCCAGTTCCCTCCAGGAACCTCTCCCTCACAGCCTGACTCGAAAGTACAACTTTTTTCAATGTGGTCTTATAGTTCTCATTTTTTGTTTCAAATGCCTCTCAGCCCTATGATATTATTTTAGCTGTCAGTCTTTTTCCTAGATGGACTTTCTTATAAGTGACAGTTCCTTGACTTACTTGAATTTTTTTTTTTTTTTTTTTTAATTCCACTAAGTTCTCTGCCTATTTATACCTGTAAATGTTTTTGCATCTTCTCTATGTTTCCTCATTGTATCATTCTACTTTGAACTATCTGGATCCATCTTCCTAGTTTACTTTTTATGTTTTGTATTGCTCTCGACCACTAAATTCTGAAATGTACATCATATGATACAAATGGCGAGACAGAGTGAAACAGGCAGGTACTTACTGTTATAAAGACCTTTCTGAAGTACTAAGAGACGAGTATGTGCAGTTCTACAGTAACCAGCATGTGGACTAACTGGTGTTGCCATTCGAATTCCATGCCATTCATCACGCATGTCATCACCTGTTAGCATGGAAATTTTTTCATTTTTTAAAGCTCATCAAAATGCAAGTTATATCAAAATATTAACCTCTACTTGAGTGCCTTTATTATTAGAAACAGATGATTCCAAAACATGTCATCTGCTACAAAAGGTAAAACAAGAATCATCATGTCCAGGAAGGCTTAACAACTGTAAATCAATCTTCTGATTATTCCACAAATAAGACCTCAGTTTTTGGCTAGAATACAAGTTCAACCGTATTTGTGTGGGCTTTGCATGGCGAATCTAACTGTAATTTTACAGGACGACTCTTCCTGTGTTAGTGAGGTAGCACCAGGAACCAACGAAGAAATTGCTTCGTTTGCTCACATCGTCCCCAATCAACTCTAGCTGTCAAATGTGATGCGCTGAAACCCCAGACTTACATTCCAATTACAGTATACTCCTCTTTCTGCTAATTTATTGATATTAGATATTTTCTTAAACACTGTAACAGACTTGTGGTACAAAAATGAAACAATTAGGTGATTTGATACAAACTTTTGAAATAAAGTTAACTCACCTATTGGAAGTTCAACATCCATCATTTCTTTGGAAACATGACCCCTCACAAGAGCCAAATAGTATTTATCAACCAGCTTCTTAACAAAACATTTTGTGATTTCCCCTGCAGCTCTCTTATGAAGAGCAATACACAGTAATCCACTGGTGGGAAAGTCGAGACGATGAGTAAATCTAAATTCATGTGTTAGCTCCTTATTGGCAAGATCAGGAAAAAGTTGTCGCAGCTGAGTTTGCACTGTTACCTGAAAAACACATACTACATGTCAATAGTGTGACATGCATGAAAGAAAAATATTTATCAATCTCTATAGCAAGGAAAATGTTTATTCCAGTAAAGTTATTCCATCTGCCAACAGGCCACATTACATATAGGTTCACGATATATGAAAGTGGCGAGCAGTCTGTTATTCCAGTGAATGAAAATATTCCAAACACTGAGTCCTTATGGCAGCTCAAATTTATGCTGGTTATGGAAGAATTTTATGGTGCTTCATTTAGTTGGCAGATGTTTTTGAAGCTTAACTAAGGGAGGCTAGACATGTTCACCTTCCAAGAGAAAGAATAGGGACTAGAACATAATTTATCAATAAGAAAATAATACCTTGCTGATATTGTAAAGTGATGTACAAAAAACACTTGGTATTTGCCGTGTCACAGTATTCCCATGCGAATACATCACATTCATCCTAGAACTTTGTCAACAAAATGTACCATATTTACACATGGCACTTCATCTAGATCGAATTCATAGTGGTCACGCAGTATGGTAGTTCATGTTCACTTTAAAATCTTTGTATGTTCTGAGATGTTTTAAAGGTAAACTTATAAAGTATGCATTTCTTGTCTAGGAATGCATCCTACATTAATAGTATGGGAAGCCTGCATATACAAATAACATAACAAAAACTACATCAGGTGTAATGTACCACACAGTTAAAGTAAAATTTTTGAACCACTCTGGATCTAATGGAATAATCAGTATCTGTAACCTCCCCAAGAAATTAATTTGAATTCTGTTCATTCCCAGAGGAATTTGGATTGTATTCCTTCTACGTGTACTGACAACAGACAATTCTCTAGCTGGATACAATGTCAACCCTTAATACATGGGTTCCACAAATTCGCATCCAGTAAGATTAGCAAACTTAGGCTTCCTTTCAATGTTTCATCCTTGTCAACTCATATTTTCTTTAACTTCAACCAAATATCTACACAGTGCTGATGCTTATGTCTCTATGTTGGCTAAATCAACCCTGGAACTCCTAATTTTCTTATGATGATAAGATCATCTAGAAATATTTAGCTGCTATTAAAGTCATGGCAATTCATTTAAGTATACAAAAGATAAAAGCAGCTCTGACGCCAAGCCCTACAGTAAGCTACTTGTTACTCCAACCCAAATCAAAAATGACAGTTTTGATATGCACTGTTTGTTCCCCTATGAAATGGTTGAGGGGGTGTTGGGATGAATGGTTGGGAAGGTGGATAGATTTGGATCAGGTCAGTTTAATATTAGACAGCTTTTGGGATTAGCTGATGAGAAGTGCGTGATGATATTAGTCTATTAGGCAGTTTGATTTCCTATTTTACAGAGTCAATTGTACCTTTTTTCACGACAGGTTGTAGGTTACATTTGCTGCACTTTGAACTACAACACATCAATATCATATAATGCAAATGTGCTTTTGTTATCACTAAGACATGCAATTGTGATTTTCTGAAATCTATTGTATAAATGACTTTTAAACTTATATTTAAACTCTTCGTATTCAGAGTAGCACAAAAGTAACTGTAAAGCTCGTGTCCTTACCTCATCTTCTGGAGTATTACTGTTAATTAGGACATCATATCTTTTGTTAACTACTATGTAATGACAACTCTGATGAACAACCTGAAAAGTGAAGTCAAAAGTGCTGTTGAAACCATACATCTCTCAATCATAAAGCTAAATATATGAATAAATATTGACCTTGAATATGATGCATCCAGAAAGAGTTATGTTCTCTTGACCATTCTAAATACACAAAGCTGAATCTTGATACTGGTCTATAGGCTTTGATAATACTTCTGCACCTTTACAGTTTCCTTATGAAGTGTCATTTTTAAAGAATCTGAACATTTCCCTTCCTCCTATTTGTTATCTGAATTTTCAATTTTCATCTTGTTTATTCATGTAAAACTTCCATTTAACATTTAGTCTTTCGAAATCATATCTACCATAACTGTGTATCCCATTTTTCTGCCATGACCTGCACAAAAAGGGTCAGGATTTTGTGTTTAGATTTGGGTCCCATCCCCAAGATATCTCATTATGTGTATGCAAATATTTCTAAATCCGAAACATTTCTGGTCCTAGACATTTCGGATAAGGGATATTCAACCTGTATCTACTTTATACAAGTTAGAGATGAATGTAAAATTGACAGAAGAATTATGTTATTGCTTATACCACAAGAGTCCTACAGCAGAATGGTTACTTAGAGTGCCGGATAAGTGCAGAGTGAGGGGATTTTATTTATGGTACAGGATGTGTAGATGAAACCTTGTCAGTGAAGATGACAGGAAAATAAACAGCAAAAGGAAGAAAGTTGTTGCAGCATTCAAGGACATTGAATAGATGCATAATGATAGCAAGAACTGCAATGCACTGCAGGAGGTACTGAAAATCTATGGTGTAGAAGTGGTGCAGAAGTAAATTTACAAGGTTCAACATAATTCTTCTACATTCTCCCTACTATTTTTTCATATACATTCACCATTTCCCATGTTAGTGAGGTAGCACAAGAACAAGTTGAAGAAATGGCCTCATTCACTTGAATCCTCTCTCAAGCTATCATGTATAATGCATCGAAACCAGAGCCCCCTGTCCACAACTAAGTCCCACAGGCCTTTCCATGGTCATCATTAAATTCATTCCCAATTCCATGGTGTGGATAAGTCACATACACCCACTCAAATCACACAAGCAGATGGGTTACGGACCTATAGAATAAGAGGACTAAGTTTTGCTTAATTATCCCACGTCTGATACTTTCAGATAGTCAATGCAGAGAGTTGACAGAGGAGTATTCATGAAGACTCAAACAAATAAGAATCTTCAACCTGTGGTCCTGTATCTATGAGAATTTAGGAAATACATGACTTCAGTATCCCTATTTGATAGTTATAAGATTTCTACATACCTATAAGTTCTACATACCTATAAGTTTTACAAAAATACAGAAACCTACCTCTATGTCATTAATTGATGGGGGCACATTTTCACCCAGTTTCTGTCTCACTAGACAAGTTAATGATTTGGAAATTCTCCCCAAGAATCGATGCCATGCCATACGGAACATCATCTCGAAGATATAAACAGCAACACTATCAAGCCAAAACATTCGCCTATAAAAGTAAAATCGATCTGTAATAAAGAGGATGGTTTAATAGTCATGACAGTGGCTTATTTTTTATTATATTTCATTCAAGCAGTGCAAAGAGTAAAAATTCATAAGGAAGTGCCACACAATAACTGCCTGGAAAGTTCACAGCTACTAATTTCATATCCAAAAAGAGCTGTACTTGCTTATGAGAAATGATATGACATCAGGTAACCTTCAGCCTTCTCTGAACTACTAAATTCACCCTTTTAGAGAATATGGAACAAATGAGAAACTTCAAGAATGAAACAAGCAGCTGTTGATCATCATATACTCAAATAAATGTTGAGGATTTCTGGTTTATAGAAATTCAGAAGAAACTGGAAGGAAATAAAGTCAATGGAACAAGTCCCTATACAGTAATGAATGTATTACAAGTAGTCTCTTGTTCATCGAGCAGTTCCAACAGAACTTTTGTCTTTTGAGGTACTTGTGAGTGAACAGGCTAGGTAACACTTAAAAGTATCCTGTTTGATTACTACTTGCAATTCCTATGATACCACTAGATGCCTTACACATCTTGTTTATCTACTCTATTGCTTGGTTTGGAGGGCCTGGTTGAAGAAATTATTTTAGTTTATGAAATTTGCATTACTTCAAATCATGTATTTACACTAATGTTACAAACCTTCCTTTTTCATCCACTCATTTAGTTTTCCTCTTGAAGTATCAAGGTTGAAGTAGACTTAGTTTTTAGTTTGGTTGCAGATGGAAGCTAAGTAAACAAGGGTAATAATAAAATATGTAGTCAGTTGCACTAAATCACAAAAAGATTTTCTTCTGTACTTTCTGGTGTAAAGAACATACCTTTTCTGTCACTCTTAATTATGTTGCATATAGTAAGAAATGAAATACATGTGGTACATTTGATCTATCACAGTAGCAATAATTGTCGATTATGTTTTTTTTATGAGTTGAGGACTGTGGGCTGACAAATTACTAACCAGTTACAACATTTACAGTTATTATTTGCAATGATAAGCAGTAAAGAGAAGAAATGACATTTCATAATATTTACACCAAGCTTCAAGGTGGAGTCTTTTGACCTTTGAGGCTTCCACTGCTGATGGGAAATTTGTCTGCAATTGTCACCATTCTGCTTTTGGGGTCCTTATGTCTTGTTATGGTGGTGGTGCTGCAGTGTACCCACCAAAGTCTTGTAGCATTGCTGCTCCTCTCTGGACAACCTAGATAAATCCCATGAGATCTCCAGTGCCAACACCTTCAAGCACACAGCCATCTGTGTGACATATTCTCCAGTGTCCATTCATTCACCTCTAATAACAGATCAAGCCAAGCCAAATGCATCTATGAAGTCATCCTATCAAACTCCTGAGGGCTGCAGGTATGGTTGTATCTTAAGGTACTCCATGTTTCTGGTTAAAATTTAGGTGCCTCATGATTCAAGCTTTCTCCAACAGGACTGGTAAGCAAGTGCTCCACATAACTGATATCCTGATATTGTGCAAGCCCTTGCTGATTCCCATAGTCTACACCTATCCATCCAGCTTCCATCATGGCCGTGGTCAGCCCTAAAGCTGGCACAGCACAGGGTGCCATGACTGTTGCATCTTACTTGTAGTCCAGCTCCTATGGGTATTGGCCTACCTGTACCTCCTGTTGGACAATCTTCTATTCATGTTGGTCCACAAACTCCCCTGTTAGTCCAGATTTTGTTCATGTCAGTCAACCCATGGTGTTAAGTCTTACCTATTCCTCCTGCTGGTCAAGTCGCTGCTCATCTAAGCCTACTTTCTACCCCTTCTAATTCTGCTGTTCTGTTCGGTGTGCAAACTGGTCCTGTAACTCCTGCTTCACCATAACTAGAGCTTCTGCTTGCTATCTTACCTGGTCTTGAAACCTTTATTTCATTCAAGGCTGCTGACTGATGTTTTAAACTCCGTATGTGGCACTGCCTTACCTTATCTACCTGCTACTGCTTTAACTATTGGGTCTGGCTGTCAACCATCTGCTTCTGTTGCTGGTCAGGTTATCACACATCCACTGCTGTTATTGGGCCAGGTTTTCAGACATCTGCTTCAGCTTTGTCGTCACTTCTTCCAAGCTTAACTTCATGTCCAAATCATCTACCATCCAATCCTGGCTCTTGGTGCACACTCCCTCCTAACATTCTGGCACCTTGACTTTCAGTAGTTCCAAACTCCTAGCAAGAGTTGTTAAATTGCTCTTCATCACTTTAGGGCATGGATTCTTGTTGAAATAAATGTGTGTGGAAGTCGCTGTGAACAGTCAGTGGCTGAGTCATACACCACTGTAAAAAAGAACAATGTGATTTACTGTAATGGAAGATATGAACAGTTACAGTTCAGCAGTTTCAGCACTGAAAGCCTCTTCCTTGCCTTAACATTATGCCGTCAGTAACCTGCAAAGAAAAACACTGACTACTGTGTAGCAGGTTACAATGACTGTATTTGGGACGTGATACTACGTAGTGAAGGGAAAAGTCACACCCACTGTGGATCTACTTGCAGAATGGGTTTATGTGCCTTGGCAAATTCACCAAGGATCCATCAGTAAAACTAGTGGGCATCTCTTAGTGTTGATCCTTTATATACCGCCCTGGTTACAAAAGCTGACCCAGTACAAGAAAATGATCACATAGCATGATGTAGTCACAGCCACTTAGCGAAAAGGATGTCAATCGATTCTTAGACTTTTTGAATTATGAAAAGCATTATAGCATACTGTGATGTGGTTTGGAGAGCACTCTGGGAATCGAAGTAGACTATACATTTCTACTTTGGAGAGTGCTTATTTTATTCAAGTGCCTCCTATATACTACTACAAAACCTACACCTTCATCATATTTCAAGCCATCTGGTAAATATCTTAATTCTCTTTATACGAAAAGTACAACATTGGTTTTTTTTTTCGTCCAATCCCTGCAAAGTTCTTGGGAACCTTCCAAGAAGGGAACCATGTAAAACCTGTTTTATAAATTGAGTTGAAGCCCAAACCACTCTCACCTATGGATTACTTTTTCGTACTTTAAAAGCTTTAGGGTTTTGAAAATCAATGAATGTGTAGTTAAACATGAAAGTTGGTCAAACATTTGTAAATAACAGAACCCATGAAAATCTCACTTACTCTCTCTCAGTCTTAACTTGGTCTAGGACCGCGTGGAATGTCTGCTGTGTAATTATGTTTATAGGATCTTGGTGTGACATTGTTACATATGTGTCTTGTATGCTTCATCTGGAGAAGTTTTCAGTTTTTTCTTTTTTATATACTTAATTAGTCCTACTTATGCTCAGGATCCTCATGAGCCTCACTTCTGTCATCTCATCTACTATCATAGGAGAAAAAGATAAATTATAAGTTTAGCTAGGCATGAAAAGTATCTACAGATACAGAGTGATTTTGTTTTGTGCAAGCTGAGAAATGTTTAGAGAACAATAAAAGTAGCTACATGGGACTCCGTGGAATGGCTGCTTGCACTGGGTGTTGGTGCGAATAGCCATCTGGTCTGTAGTTTGTTTGTTGAAATGTATTAGCAACTGACATAATGGTCACATCATAGGTGTGCCTACTATACTTCTACTAAGATATTAAAAATAAAAGATAAACTCCAGGTTAGGCTATGTTGATTCTCACTGGGATTTCGTCTGTTTATAGCAATCAAACCCACAATTTCCCTGATATTCAAAACCCTTACTACTGTCACCTAAGTCAATAATACAGAAAAACTATATGGCTCCAAATCATGCTCTGCACCTTGTATCGTATTCACAAAAAATACTGTGCAAAATGATGCTAATATTCAAAGCAACTTTCAGTGTACAGCTCAACTAGTAAATTATCAAATATGATGCTCTAAATCACACTCCATGACTCTTATTGTTCTCTAAACAACAGTACACCACCACTACGAAACAGAATCAAATAATATCCAAAGTTAAGAGCCATACAGAACTAAACTTGACTACCGAAATCAATTCAATAAATTTTCATATGAGAACAATTCAAACAACTCTAACACACAGCTGCATCATGGTATCAAAGGAAGATACCATAAAAATGACATCATTATAAAATAACATAATCCTGAAGACAAAGTAAATGTCACACACTTGGAAACGGCTGAAGTTTCGTGTTTAAATCATACTTATTATGTGCTTTATTCAAACCCATATTATCCATCAAGTTCACAACCCTCCCCACTTATGAGATGTGTTCATGTAAGATCTTACTAATTTGTCTGGTGCTTCATCCATATCATGTGGTAGTTCATAGTGATTCCCTTCCCCCCTAACCTAACCTCATCTAATCATGCATTGTGATATTTCCCATGAGACCCCCTCCTAATTATCAAGCATAAAATAATTAATTACCATCACAGACAATATTAATAGGCGGTGGCATAAAATGCCACTCGTAAGTACCGACTGATTGGCACCGAGTCGATCGTTATATTGCCGACTAATTTCATATATTTCTATTCGGTTTTTAATCGCATTAACTTTCCATATGGTAAGTTTTTGAAGATATATATCATTATTAATTTTAAATCTGACGAGTGACAAACAATGTTGGGTTCACTGTCTAATGTAATCGTGAGAGATCATTCACGCTACCATCTTGAAGTTCAGGGAAAGTTTTGGATGAAACTAAACCCAATCAAACCTACTCTACCCTAACACTGGTTAGGGGAATGGCAGAACTCCCAGAGATAAAAAAAAAAAGGCTTTTGATATTACGTTCTCTTCTAAGTTATCCTTGATCTTCAATTCTCCCAAATTATTGGTCATTCATTGCTTTATTGTAAGATAGGCCCCATCTCATTCTTCTCAAATTGTTCTTTTCTTCTGTATTATCAAAAGGAATTCTTAATTATTGCCACAATACAGTGACTAATTAGTTTCCTGTAATAACTAATCAGAGCGTTTACTGGTTTAATATCTCACGGGGCTCCTTTAACGGCAAAATAACTCCTACAGATGATCTAAATGACCGAAGCGCTTGTTATATCCGGCTGTTTCAGCCTGAATTATCATTCAAGTAAGTACCTTGTTTCCATTGTCCACTTGACGCTAAATAAATTCGAAATTGCCGACATCTTAACTACTTGTTTTGGTGCCGGGTCATGAAAGTACTACACCATTGCTCCGGCATCACTTGATCGTAAGAGCGAACTTCCCTATGAGATATGATGGCATTATCTGACAAATTCCTTATTGCTTTGTTATTCACATTCGCCATATTTCTATATATTAGAAAATTATAGATAAAAGATGGACGCCACAGATTGTCTCATAGATATTTATATTTAGTGTAAATTGTAGTTTTTAATGTAATATAGAACGAATTACGGGAACAGATATTGTTCTAATTATATCATAACCCCAAAAATTATTAATTGTAGTTCGAAACTAATTATATGTAATAGTAACCTATATATTATAACCTATAATTATGTATACACAGACTTAAACGTAATACATCATAGCACATGTGTACGAGGGAGTCTGTATAATAAATTAGTCGTCAGGTAGTTTGATATTATATTATTAATCATGACACACCTCGAACATTAATCCATTTAGAATTAATTAGGGAATTTCATGATATTTTGAGCAAAACGCAAAGATTTAAGTCAGTGAAGGCGTATAACTGAGTGCACACCGACTAGATCCTTAATTAAAATCTCCTTGTACAAGATTGAGATATTAATATATCTTGACCAAATATAGAAAATTAATAATGCAAGCTTCTAGCTCATCACGTGAATATATTTGAGTCCATTTTTCATTACTCTAAGAATCTCGATTATACAGTTGAATGATAAAGGTATCGGTATGATTCTCATAATTTTCGAGCTTTGCAAGTTGGGTATTAGTATCAACAGAAATATAAGAAGATAGTCCATGTTTCTTGTTATTAAGAAGGTTCAAAGTATTACAATCAACATCCCTGACCCGGACATGTACGGTGCACCTCGCTTACTATTACCAATTTCGTGTCTAAATACAGTAAAGTATATTTTTTAATCTCTTTAACCATAGGAGTTAATTGAACAATATAATAAGCAAAAATATATAGTAAGAATGACGTAGTGGCTATAGAATTGGTAATATTATCATCCTAATTTTGAAAATTGATAAAATAAATCTGAATTCAGACTCTTAATCCAACTGCAACCATAAAATCCGAAAACGGCGGAGCTTGGTCAAGCACCTGCCGTCAGGATGAAGCTGAGAACGTCCGCTGGATTAATAAACAAGAATATTTCTGCGGGGAAAAAAATCTATGGCTGACTGGCAGCACCACTAACATTTTGAAAGAGGGGAAGAAATAAGGCTTTAACGCAATAATTACGATGGTAAGTAGTTAGTATAAGGTCATGGAAGGCTGGTCATGAAGGAGTATATATGAAATAGTACAGACAGTAGGTTGAAATTAAGTAGTTTCGTGAATATAAACAATTATTTATTTGTGATGGTTAAGTAAGCCATAAGTTATGACAAATGATAGCTTGGTCAGTAAGATATAAAGTGCCTTTAATAGAAAGTAGACGTAGAATTGGTAGTAGATTGTGGAGGAGATGGACGGCCGACGTGACAAGAGCTGATAAAGACCCCAGAGAATCCATTTGCATTAGGATGGCGTCTTGATGAGTATTATTTGTGGTAATGTGGTCTGGGAACTCATTGTGGTTTCACGTGATGAGTCCATCTGGTGAGTGTAATGAATAAGGGAAGAAAAACTTATTATATAAAGTCTATGATTAGAACTGGAGTTCAACATTCTCAAAGGAATCATAGATTAGTAATATAATGAAATTATTTCGTGTAGGTGAAGTATGATATATAGTATGTTCATATCCTCAATGTTAACGTTATATTATTTTTGTATTTAGAAAATGAGACTTTTATACATAGCCAAAGCTGATAAACTTGCCGAGGAAGGTATTCACATGGCTATTAGCATTGAGGGAGTACAGTCGCATGAACAAATTAGAATACAGAATGATTTTGTATACTGTTGTTTGTAAGATAATGAATTTGGTGTATTTAGGACAGGCTCATGATACTCAGAAATATGAAATAGATCTCCTTGATTTCTCCAGGTACAGTGAGATATCAGGAAAACTCGCTCGTAACATTATTATGGGCCTATGGAACTTTTGTAATAGTTTGTAGGGAACTTGTTTATTTGCAGTGTGTTTATACAGTTATTACATCATCAGATCATCGTCTCTGATCTATTTACAGGCAAGTCACCCCAAAGATGTGGTGATAACTGATGAATACCCCAAGACACTTCTGCACCAGAAGCATGCTGACTATATTGTTGGCTACAGTAAAAAGAAGGAGGATTATGTAAGTTGTTGTTGGAGTAATTTTTTTTTCTTTTTTAAAGGCACAATTATGTGGAGCATGTGTTTGTAATGTTACATTAGATGATATCGTAGAGTGAGTGTAAAACTCCCACCTTTACAACACAAACTAGTAATTACAGAGCTAGTCAAAATTGCTTACTTACATTGTCAACCCTATATTAAGTGGCAAATAAAATTAAATGTAATCAATTGTACAATGATTATTTTGGAGATGAAACTTGAAAATATAAATAAATGATTGTACTCACTGTGCTATGTATGAGGTACAATGAAAGTAGGCAATCCTTCCTCACTTTATTATAGAGTAGTGAGAGAGAGAGAGAGAGAGAGAGAGAGAGAGAGAGAGAGAGAGAGAGAGAGAGATTGTTTTTCAGGAGTGCACAGTGATTTAGGAAAGTTACGGTTCAAATGACTGATGTTTTGGATGAATGTGGTCATTCCATTAAAAGAAAAATGTTTTAAAAGAGATTATCATTATGTTTTTACTGAATAATCATTCTGTATTATACTGTTAAATTGCTCTTCATAATTTTTTTGAAAATTCTCAGGATCCACAGTTTAGTTCTGGTTGTTATATTATTCTTTAGTTATTTATGTATGCAATT